>MVAK01000016.1:0-223820 GCA_014825535.1 Cystofilobasidium bisporidii
GGAGGAGAAGTACAGCAAGGGACGGATGGGGTGGGGGGGGGGGGGGGGGAAGGGGGGGGAGGGGAGGGGGGGGGGGGGGGGGGGAGGGGGGGGGGGGGGGGGGGGGGGGGGTGGGGGGGGGGGGGAGGGGGCGAGTAGACGAAGACAAAAAAACAAACCTCGGCAAACGACTGCAACTTCTCGTCCGCCTTCTCAGCGGCGATGCTCAGCTTGCCGTCCGCGATTGCACCCGCAAGCGCCTTTCGCCGCGCGTCTGCGAGCATGTCTTGCCGCTTGATGCGAATCCCGTAGCTCTTGAGATCACCCAACCTGCTCGTCCGCGGCCATGCAGAAGCAGCAGATCAGCAGGCAAGTTCAAGATTGGTGATGGCAGACAGAGCAGACGCACGGCATGGGGTTCTCGAGGTCGTAGAGGCCGGTCACCTCGTATTCGGACCACAGCTCGGACAAGGCGGGGGTACCCAGCGCGTGCTGCACGCGCGGGACCAGCGGCTGCTCGTCGATGCGCCGACGCTTGGCCGCGATCGCCTCGAGCTTTTCGTCCGGCAAGGGCGGCAGGTCGAAGGTTGGACAGCCGGCGTCCTTCCACGTGGCCTGCAGCACAAAAGGGAGAGGAGAATGTCAGCAGGCACCGGAGTGGGCGAAAGGGGAATCTGTGACATGCAAGACGCACCCAATTAGCCTCGCGGCGCAAGACGTTAACGAGCGAGCTCGAGAACTTGTTGCCGCCAGGGACGGTCGCGTCGAGCTGCTCGAATGCACTTCGCCACGCCTGGCCCAGCTCAGCCTCGACGCGGGCGTCAAGCGCGAAGCCTGGTAGCTTGGTCTTGAAGACCTTCGGCAGCGGTTTTGTCGGCGAAGGCGCTGACGATCGGAGAAAATGGAGCAGGATGAGGGCCTGGATGAGGACCTGGCGTCGGAAGCCGACGTCCGAAAGCTGGCACCGGGGAAAGGAAATTTGGAGCGTCAGCGCGCAAAGAACGGAAAGGGGCAAGGAGGCGAGAGAGAGACGCACCTCAAACTCAAGCAGGCGCGGGTTCGTCAAAAACTTGGGCATGTAGCCCTCGAGCTCGGTCGTGTCGTCCTCCGGCGCAGGCCGCTTCCTCGAACCGTCTCCCGTGCCGCGGAGTACACGCTCGAGCTCGGTTCGCTCAGCAAAGACCTTGAGCACGGCCGTAAGCCGCGCTAGGAACAGTTTGTAAGACGATGGCGGGGCCGAGGTCGATGCATCTGCTGTTGTGGCGGGAGGGGTCGTGGAGAGCAGCGACGGGTTGGAGAAGATCGCCTGAAGTGACCAGAAGGTCTCGTAAAATGACTCCTTGAGCGTCACTGGGTGGTGGGAGAAACCAAAGAGAAGTTTCGCGCGCTCTTCTCAGCGTTCTTGTCGGGGCGCGACGTATGAAAAGGGAGAGATGAAGCGACTAACCTGTGTCCTTTTCCTCTCCCTCTTCCTCCTCCTCGCCCTCCTCCTTCTCCTCCGTCTCCTCCTTGGGCGCCACCGCTTTCTCCTCCTCGACGCCTTCCATGGCGCCATCCAGCGTCTCCGACTCCCTGATCTCATATTCGGTCACGTTCCCGACGTTGAATTCGCCGCGGAGGTTGACACCGCTGCGGGCGCTCAGGCTGAAGGCTGACGCCATGAAGCCGAGCACACGCCCGCGGAGCGCCGCGTCCTCGGCTTTCGACAGCCGGGCCAGGAGGGCATTGCACGCTCGGATCAGGCCGAGGCCGGACGCGTTTTCCTGTGCTGTCGGGAAAGGCTGCATATTGCGTAAGGAAGTAGATAGCGGGTCAGCAGCGCGCCAGAGGACAAGGCGACACGGGCTTGTGCAGACGGGTAGCACGCACCAGCTCGAGCTCGGCGAAGCGCAGCTCGAGGAAGTCAAAGACGTTCTCGCAACCCCCGATGCTGAGCGACGAGATGGCCTCCTCCAGGACCACGTACGGCGCGCGCAGGTCGAGCTTGCCTGCCGACCAGAAGCGGAAGTCAGTGTCGCGCGATCTGGCTGCTGGAAGTGGTCGAGGCCTGGACGTACCGAGCGACTGCAGAGCGAGCGACAGGTCTAGCGTCGCCTGCACCTTGGTGTAGATGGCCTTGTCTTCCTCATCACTCTCGCCCTCGAACGCCTAGTGGAGTTGCGCATCGTCGAGCCAGGTCAGCACAAGACTGCAGACAAACGCACGGATCAAGGAGCGAGAGCAGAACGCACGACGATCTCGAGCACCTGTTCCTTGAGCCCAGCAACGATGCCCTCCTTGAGTGCTCCCGCCTTGGGTCCTCCCGCGAGCAGGACCGTCTCACAGGTCCCAGCCGCGTCCCACAGCTGCTGCGTCCGGTCGAGGATGGCCGCGAAGTCGCCCGCTGGCGGCGGATCGGCAAAGTATGCCGGCAGGGCGCTCGTCCAGGCGGCGAGGGCGCTGTCAACGGATGCCGACGAGCCGGACGGAACGGCGGCCATCAAAGGAGGAGAGGAGTACGAGACTCGCGGACGGCGGATGTCTTGTCTGCTGCCAGAAAGGCTAGGCGGCCTTGAAGGGGGGTAAAGGGAGAGTGTAGGGGAGGAGGTCCGTCGGCAGCTGTTGCGGCGGTCGTGGTCGTGGTCGCGGGAGGGCAGTCGCATGCGCGGATGCGCCCTCAGCCTGTCTGTGTGCGCTACTCGGTCTCGCTGTTTCGCTCACATCCACCTCGTCGCGCAGAGAGGCAGCGCTCGGGAGATGATGCGCTTGGATCGTCTGAGGTCGTTCATAGGTCATTCGAGGATGTCGTTGAGCCCCCCCCCCCCCGCGCTTCCCTTGCCGCGCGCCAGCTCAGTAGGCGACGCACCCTGCGTCCTCGTGCGCCTCGCGGCACTTGATGGAGCAGACCGACTCGCCGCACTGAACACAACGGTAACGTCCAAGTGCGCCGCAAGGCAGGCAGATCTTGCGCGCAGGCTTAGATGAAGCGTCCGCCGTCGCCGCCTCGTACGCCTCGTTGGGCTTCATCGACGTACGCGCGTGAAAATGCGAGGGTCAGTGCGCAGAACGTCTTGATTGAGAAAAGGAGAAGCAGAGAACGGACCTGTTCTCGAAGAATCTCGGCCAGCGACTTGCGGTACGAGGCCGTCAGCAGGTTCCGTACCGCCGGCGACATCTTCTTCTGCGTCGTGCGCTTGGCCGACGACGAGGCCAGGTCCGGCTGGCGGATGTCGTCCTGCATGACCTTGTATGGCAAGTCGTGCTCGTTGGTCTTCTGAACTCCCCCCAGACTCTCGTACGAGTCAGCTCAGCGACAGCGAGGCATGAGCGGGGGCAAAGAGAAGGGCAGCGCACCTCCAGATCGTCTAGTCGCCTCAATGCGCGTCGCTCGGCCGCCGTCAGCGTGCGGGACGGCGCTTCGGCGCCCCTCTCCCCCTTGTCCTTGCCTTCCTGGCCATCGCTCCTGCCCGACTTGAAGCGCGGGAAAAGCGTGTTGCCGTCCTCGTCAGCAAAGTGGGCCGCGATGGCGGCCTGCGACGCCTGGGCCGCCTGGCGTGTCGAGCCTGGCTTCCGTCGTTGGACGCGCCGCAGCAGCAGCCGATGCGAGGGGTCAGCCGGACAGAGCCGCTCAGAGGGTGACCGAGGCGACGCACCTTTGGTGCGGGACGGCATGCTCGCGGTCCGCGGCCGTCGACAGATTGGTTCGCCCTTGCTGCTCGAGAAGGGTCGTCGAGGAAAGCTGGGCGTTGGTTCGCTGCCGTCGTCGTCGTCGTCTCGGGTTCGCCGATCTCGCCCGCGCTCATCGACGCAGCCCGCACGCCGTTTTCGACCACGGTCTGCCCTGGACCTTGACCCCCCTTTCGCTACCCCCCGTCAAGCCTTAGACGCAGGCTTGAGCCTAACGCAGCGGCCCTCTTTCCCTTCCACGACCCTCCGCAATCTCGATGTCGCTCCGCGCTACCAGCTCGCTCGGTCGGGTGGCCGCCTTCTCGAGGCGTGCCATGACGCCGGCGCCCTCCACCTCGTCCTTCCTCGCGCAGACCGGCAGGCGGTCGATGGCAACGCCGTCCAAGCCGTACGTGCCTGTCAGATGCGCCGACTCGCTTCAAGGAGGAGACTGACCCTGTCAAACTGTCCTGCTCTGCCTCCTGCAGTCCAACAGGTGCGCCTCGCTAAAGGCATCGACGGAGGAGCCGCGGAGAAGACTGACTGACGTTGCCCTCCATCCGATTCGCCCCTTGCCTGGCCGCGTCCATGCAGCCATTGTCCTCATGAACATGGGCGGCCCCGCAACTGTGCGCTCTTTCGCGCCAAATCTCGGGCCGAAAGTGGAAGGTGTCGAAGCTGAGCTGACAGTCGTCCATGCTCTCATTCCAAACTGCCCCCCCCCCCTTTCCCCCTTCTCCCTGTGCTGCTGCCGCTGCCGCCACGACCTCAGATCCCCGCCGTCAAGCCATTCCTGACAAACCTGTTTCACGACTCGGACCTGATACCGCTCGGCCCGCTGCAGAAGTACATGGCGCCGTGGATCGCTCGGCGGCGGACGCCCCAGATCGAGCAGCAGTACACCGACATCGGCGGCGGCTCGCCGATCGGCAGGTGGACCAAGATCCAGGGCCAGATGATGGTCGAGCTGCTCGACGAGCTGTCGCCCGAAACGGCGCCGCACAAGGCCTACACGGCCTTCCGCTACGCCGACCCGTTGACCGAGGAGTGCATCGCTGAGTTGCGCGCCGACGGCGTCACGCGCGCCGTCGCCTTCACTCAGTACCCGCAGTACTCGTGCTCGACGACCGGCAGCTCGCTTAACGAACTTCATCGCGTGCTCAAGAAGACGTCTGGAGAGGGCAAACCGATTGAGTGGAGCGTCATTGACCGCTGGCCGACGCAGCCCAAGCTCGTCCAGGTGCGGTCGTCGTCTGTTCGCTGTCGCGCCTAACGACCTGCGGCGCGCTCGAAGCAGGGCTCGGACGATTGATCCCTGACATGCGCGCTTTCCCTTCGACCCTTATCAAGGCCATCGCGGAGAACATCCAGGCGACGCTACAGTCGTACGCGCCCGAGGTCCGGGACCAGGTCGTCATCCTCTTCTCGGCCCATTCCCTGCCGCTCTCGGTTGTCGAGTGCGTCGCCCACCGCCCTCCCCTTCACTTGCACTTTCCCCGACCACGGGACAGACACTGATTTAGCGCACGCAATTGCAGGCGAGGTGACCCCTACATCACCGAGGTTGCGGCGACCGTCCTGGCCGTCATGGCCGAGCTCGGCAACCGCAACCCCTACCGGCTGTCGTGGCAGTCGCAGGTCGGGCCGTCGCGCTGGCAAGGACCGCAGACGATCGACGCGCTCAAGGGCCTGCACAAGAATGGCAACGACAACGTGCTGATGGTGCCCGTCGCCTTCACGTCCGACCACATCGAGACGCTGTTTGAGCTCGACCTCGAGTACGGACCCGAGGCGAAGGAGGTGCGTCTTCTCCGCGTCTCTTCTCTGAGGGGACAAGCGCGCTTCAGTGCTTATCAACTCGTCATCCCCCCCCCCCACCCGCCTTCTCTCTCGTGCAAATCAGCTGGGCATGAACGTCACGCGCGCGCCGTCTCTCAACGACTCGCCGACTTTTGCGCGCGCGCTCGCTGACCTGGCGGCCGACCACCTGACTGGCATCCGCTCCGGTAAGCAGGGCTACACGAGCGCGCAGATGGCTCTGCGCTGCCCCGGGTGCACCAACGACCGCTGCCGGCAGCAAAAGGCGTTTTTCCAGTCCGGCGGCAAGGTCAGCCCAGACGCGGCTGCTTAATAGCATGAGCCGAGACTCGACAGGCCTTCGTTCCGGAGCGAGGACAGCATGCGAGAGGGAAAGGCCGGGCCTGGAGACGTGCGCGGAGAGGGCGGATTACAGCAGGGTAGGGGATGGGATGGGATGTGTGGCGTACATGCGGAGAGGGGCTCAGAAGGAAGGGAAGGTGGCTGACGAGGTCGTGTCGTGAAAGCAACGTAGAAGTTCGTGTGTCGAAGGCCGAAGGAGGTGGACGGAAGGAGAAGTGTGGGCGCGTTTCTGGGGCAAAGAGGGAGTCGTAGCTGGATGGGGTCTGCAATGAACGCATGCGTCGAGCGTCGCTAGCCCGTCATCTCTGCGTCCTCGAAGGTCGACGACGAAGGCTGGACCTGCTGCGACGACTGTCGTCCGGTCGATGCGCCCGACGTGCGCCTGTCGGTGCGGTCCCGACCAGGCTGAGACTGCGAGCCGGTGCCGAGCGCGCGAAAGAGCGATCGGCGTGCTGCAGAGTGCTCGCCTCCACCACCGCCGCTGCCGTCTGTGTTGCCGCCCTGCGGGTCGTGCCCGCCGTTGCCGCCTCCGAAGTTGTAGAGGCGCGGGAGGGCGCTCGTCAGCCTCGAAAAGGCCGAGCCAGACTGATGGTGATGGCCGGCCGACGAGCCGGCTGCGGCAGCCTGCCGCGACGAGCCCGGCGCGTGCGCCATGTTGTGAGCCGGCGAGGTCGACCGCGAGACCGGCTGAGCTTCAGTAGCGCCGCCCTGGGGCAGGGCACGGCCGTGAGCCGGCGTGCGGAACGTCGCAGATCCGGGCGCTAGCAGGGGCACGCCGTGGACGTCCTCCGGGTTGCCGAGCGCTGGGTTGGGCCCAGCACCCGGTGCCCAGGCGGCGCGGACGATCGGCGCCGGGCGCGGTGTGGGCGGAACGGCCATCTGGCGCAGGTCAGTCGCGTCAACGTCCATCGTGTGGTCGACCGACGGCGCGCGGATGTTGATTGGCGGAGTCGGCGAAGGGTCGGCTTGCCGGGCCGCCGCGAGAGCAGTGTCAGGCGTGCCGCCGGCGCCGGCGCGAGGGGTCGGTTGCCCTGCGGGTCGACCTGTGCGTGCGCCCGGCGGCGCGTGCTGGCCGGCAAAGACGCGTCGGCCGCCCGCTGCGCCGTCGGCGCCCGCCGCCCGCGTTCCCTCTGCGGCCGCGCCGGTCAGGTTACCCAGCGTGCCCGGCGCGGCGGCCGCGCTGCTCTCGGTCGACGGCGCATCGGCCTCGCCTCGTTGCCTGGTCCCGAAATGAAGGCAAAGCAGGTCAGCGTGTAGCTTGAAGGGAATAGGTCGTGCGGAGGGCTGTGGAGGCGAGACGCACGAGCACCAGAAACGGTGACCCTCGGACCACGCTTTGGACTGGCACTCCTTGGAGCAGTACTTAGCCTTGCGGCAGCGGCGGCACTTGGCGAACTGGCGCGGGCTCGTCTCCCACTTGCCGCACGACATGTTAGCGCACTGGCGGATGCCGCCGCGCGACTCGTCCTTGCGGCATGCGTTGCGCATAATCACGCCGGCCCAGTAGACAATCTCATCCGGCAGCTGAGGCGTCGTCGGGTCGCTAGGCGAGGGACGGAATGTGAAGCGCTCGACAAGCGAAAATATGTTGGGCGTGTCCGACAGCGCCGGCCGCATCGGCAGAGGTTTCGTGTTGTGCGCCTCTAGCTCGAGATTAGGGTGGAACGGCTGGCGCGGCCGGTGGAACGCCTGGCGCACGTGCGGGTACTTGGAGAGGTACGCGAGTAGCTGGAGCGACAGCAGGATGTCGTCGTCACGGTACGTCGTCTCGCTCGGGCTCATCGTGTTGCCCTCGAGGCTTAGGTCGCGCAGAGTGCGCTGCGTCGCCTGCGCCGTCGCCAGCGCGGCCACCGCCGGCGCCGTCATGCCCGTCAGGCCAGGGAAGCCCGCCGTCGTGCCTAGCCGTCCGGGCGTGTTTGCCGGCGCAGCCTCGGCCGTCTGCGCGACGGGCGAGGTGACGGACGGGCCGATGCCAGGGACAGCAGGCACAGCAGCCGTCATCGGCAGGAACGCCTGCCGTGGCGTCATCTCGGGTGCTGCGCGAGGCGTGTTGGCCGCCCCTGGCGCGCCGGGCGGGGCACCCATCTGCAGGTCCATGTTGCCCTCGATCGTGTCTTCATCGATGTTGGGCTCGACATCGGTCGCACCATCCTCCTCCTGGACAATGTTGACCTCCTGGCTGCCGGACGGCGTGAGCGCGGCGGTGTTGCCCTCGCCCTGGCGCATGCCGGAGGCCCGGCCGCCGGTCATCTCGGCGTTGTCCGGCTCCTCGCCGTCCATCGTCTCGCCGCCGTCGTCCTCGCCGCCGGTCGTCGTGCTATCGTTGCCGGGCGTCGACGTCCGCTCTCGCCGCCGTCGCCGCGGAGGGGGCTGCTGAGCCGCTGTCGTTGGCCGGGCAAGCAGCGTCCCAGATCGCTCGCGCAGGGCCGCGCCGGTCGGCGTGCCCATCGGTGTCGAAACGTTACTGCCGCCGGCCGAGCTTGCCTCGCTCGCGTTACCAGTCAGGGACGGGCGAGACAGCGTGTCGAGCTGCCGCAGCTGGAGCGGTGCCGGCGCGCTGACGACCTCCGAATCAGTTCCCGTCGTGCTCGTGCTGCTCGACCGGATCGGGCTCGGCCGGCGATTGCTGCTGGATGCGGCAGCGGGTGTGGAGCGTGCTGAGAGCGGTGGAGGAGGAGCTCCGCGGGGTGTAGCCTCGGGCGCGACGCCGTTGTGGGACGGGATGAACGCCGTGTTGCTCGCCATGGACTGGAGCAAATCGGACGCCGACTGAGCGAGCCGCGCCGTCTCCTCGTCCGATGCAGCGAGCGCAGCCGCGTCGCGCACGCTGCTCTCGCCGTCGCCCATTTCGATTTCGCCGTCGTTGATGGACGTTTCGTCGCCCGAGTTGGGGAACGATCCACCGCCGCGCGTCTCGCTTGTTGCAGACGACGGTCGGTTGTCGTCGAGTGCCGCATTCCGCTGCGGCATGCCGTAGTACGTCTCGATTGGCGGTCCAGCCGGGAGGGGTCGAAGCAGACCGCCGTAGGCGACTTCCTCAGCGGTCGGCCAGCGGGTCGGCGGAGGTGGGTCGTCGTAGGGGTTGCGCGTTCCGGTCATGACCCGCCCGTCTGGAAGGCGCGTGACGACGGTGGGCACCCTAGAGACCGGCGCGGGCGCAGCGGCGGCGGTTCGCCTCGAGGACCTCCCACCGGATCCATCAACCTTGCCGCTGAGCGGCTGGCCTGATCCGCTCGGACCAGCCTCGGTGCTCATGCCGCGCGACCGTAGCCAGACCTCGAGCACCTGCGCGACGACGTCAAGCACGCCGGCCTGAACAACGCGCGTGCGGATCTGCTCGCTTCCGCGTACGCCGACGTTGGACACGCACTGGAATGCAAGCGAGAAGCGGTACGCGACGGCGCGGTCGGGCGAGAGCAAGCCCGTCGATGCGGGTATCGCTGGGTGGACCGAAAGGCCGTACAGATCTGGCGGTGGTGGTGGCGGGCGCGGGATGGACGAGTTGCGGAGGATGTGCAGCAGCCTTTCAAGCCCGCCGTCGAGCGTAAGAATCTCGCGGATCCGAGGCGACGTTGACGTCAGGTACGTTAGATGGGTGAGAGAGTTGAGGAGCGGGAGGGCTGCGGTAGTGTCGAGAGCTGCAGCGAAGGAAGGAAGAAGCAAGGAGGGGGGGTCGGGAGCCGCATAGTCAGCATGAGAGGCTCGCCACCACGAGATCTCCGCAGGAAGCACACGACACGCAGGCAGCGGACCCTCCCCGCCTCTGGCCCGCAAGGAGCCACCATCAAGCTCGACAACTCCCCCCGCTTGACATTCTCTGAACAGATGCGAGAGGGAGGAGGAGCAGCCTCGCATCTCCCTTTGAGGTCGGCCGTGGGCGTTCGAGCACCGCCGGTCGCTTCTCTACCCACCCTCCCCTACTTTGCTGTGCCCTCAAGCCTCCTCGCGGGGAAGACCAGGCCCCCACAGCAGAGCCCTTCCTTAAAAGAGCACCCTGCTCTTTTGGGAGGTCAGGCCCTGAGCCAGCTGTTCGCGCCCCCTTTGGCCGGCTCCTGGCGCGCGCGCTCAACACGCCCCCAAACCCACCGGACCCTGCCTTCCCTTCTCGAGCTGTCTTGACACGAGTGCAAGTCAGACTCACCTCGACGGTCGTACAGCGCACTAGTGATGCAGACGCAGGCCCTGACAGGGTGAGCATATTGCGAGGAGTGTCAGTATGGCGTCCTAGCGTGGGCGGGGAAGCGCAGAGACCGAGGAGAGGCAAAGCGGAGGGGGCGAGCATGCGACGAACCTGTTCTGGCTGGGAAACGCAAAGTTGGCCTCCCTCATGCTCGGAGAGGGCCTCGCGCTACAGGTCGTGTGGAGAAAGTCTGCGTATAATCCGTCACCAGGGCAGGGAAGAAGAAGGACGAGGACTGGCTTGGAAGAGGAGAGGAAGGAAAGGAGGTTGAGGTGCGAGAGATGTCGCTCGAGGGCGCGGCGGCGCGGCGGTCGTCGGCGGCGCGCACAGGCCACGCGAGCGGCATGCGTGCAGCAGCTTCCAACCCCCGACTGGCTGGATTCTATGAGTCGATTAGCGCGTCAAATTCGCAGCAGAATTCAGGACGGCAGGCAACGGGTGCTTGTTATCTTGGCTCAGGGAGGCGAGGGTATCGAGGGCGCTGCGCGGCGTTTGAGGGGGGTATAGAAGGGCAGAGGGACCGAAGGCTCAGAGGTGCTTGCGCGCCGCCGCCTTAACCTTGGTGTCGAACATGGGTGAGATGACGGGCTCGTTCGGCTGCTGGAACGGGTTGAGCAAGACCTGATGCGATGGGAGGTTGGGACGGCATCAGCGATGACCGAGACGAGGTGTGCGTTCGCATCTGCGCGTCTGGGCGGCGCACCTTGGTCCATGCCTCAAAGACATCGAGAAAGAAGTTTCGGATGCCGTCGTCGTTGCGTCCTTCGTGCAAGAGGATGAGTTTGACTGGAGGCGAGAGACGAGCGGGAGACGAGCATCAGCCAGGGCGCGAACTCATACAGGCAGAAGGGCAGCGACAAGCGTGGGGGCTGACCGTAGGGCGCGACGAAGGCCGAAATGGTCCACTCGTTGAAGCGATCGACGGCCTTGAGGTACCTGGTGTGAGTCAGTCGTGGTCTGAGGTGCGTCAGTCTTGACCAGTCATGGACGAGCGCAGGCGAAGCGAGAAGACCGACATGCTGCCGCCGACCATCGCGTCTTCGATCATGTCGAGCGAGCTGTGGGCCGCCATCTGCTTGAGATGACCCTCGTCGTATCCGCCCGCGCTCCCCCCAGCTGACGGCTTGCGGACGCCGGCCATGCTAGCCAAGTTAGCGCCGATGGTCGTGTTTGATCCGTTGGCTGCTTGGGGGGCGCCAGCTGCCCAGGCCGGGAATGACGACGCGAGCTGGCCTGCGTACGCGGCCGGGCTCGTCCCTGAGCTTCCGGCGGGGCCTGCCGACGACGACGCGACCGATGATGGCCGGCCGGTTGTGAACGTGTGCTGCGATAGCGGCGAGTCGAGTGGGCCGACGAGGACGAGGTAGAACGACATGTAAAGCGAGACCTGGCGAAGGAAGGAGAGCGAGGGCAAGGTCGGCGAGGTCAAGGTCGGAAGAGGGGAAGGGCTAAGGGGGCGACGCTCTCGATGTCCCACCCTCCAACGCTCACCCCGCCCTTCCCTGCACTCCATCGCACCTCTTTGCAACAGGACCTTCGCCGCCATGTCTGGACACTCGCACGAGCACGGTCAGGACTGCGGACACGAGCACTACACGGTCGAGGCGGGCGAGCAGCAGTCGTTGCTGCCTGTGATTGACCGTGCGTCGCCATTTCCCCACTCGACTCTGGCCGAGGGCCTCAAGCTGCCGGCCTCGATCAGCGAAGGGAGGCTCACTAGACTCTGAGCCGATCTCTTCCTCTTTCGAAACATGTAGGGGATAACGTCGTTGCGCTCAACGCCGAGCAGGACAGTATGGGACGGGACATCATCAAGTAAGTCGACAGGCCGCTAGCTCGACGCTGGTCGACTCCGCGAGCGTGCACTCGACGACTCCTTCAAGGGCTGTCATTGACTCCGCAACAACCGCCCCGCAGGCCCTGGGATGAGATCGACGACGAGACGCTCTACTGTCAGAGCGAAGACGACGGCGAGCTGCTGATCCGAGGTATGTCGCCAGCCCCTCGCGATCCTGTCCTCTCGTTCTCGCCGCTGCGCGCGCCCGAGTGTGGCGGGGCTTCACCCCGCTGACAGGGCCGTCCTTGTTCAACTGCAGTACCGTTTACCGACACGGTCAAGCTGCGGTCCATCACCCTCCGCGTCGGATGTGGCGATGCGAAAGCGCCGGACAAGATGCACGTCGTCCGTCCCTGTCTAACCTCTCGACATTGAGAATTCTTTCTTGCGGCCAAGTCCAAGGCATTCGTGTCTGACTTCGTCTTGCGCTCCTCCCCTTGCACGCAGTACGCCAACGCCTCGCCGGACTTCTCAGACTTGACAGACTCTACACCGACCCAGTCCTTCGACCTCGTACCGACGCCGTCAGCAACGCCCTATCATGTGCGAATAGCAAAGTTCTCGTCGGTAACGCACCTCACGCTGCACTTCCCGCCGCCAACGACAGGCGGCTGGGAAGACGGCGACCCAATCCGGCTCACTTACCTGAGCTTCGCGGGCGAGGCACTCAGGCTCAGGAGAGACGTGCCCAAGGGCGTCGTATACGAGTCCAGCCCGCAAATGAAGGACCACAAGGTGCACGGCTCGGACCAGGGCAACCTGACGGGCCTAGGTCAGTAGCGATCCGATGTGCGCATTCTGTGTCAAGGGCGCAGCGACAGAGAGGTCTAGCTATGCACGAGGGCGCGAAAGCGTTTGGAAGAGGGCATGTGCATCAGCGGTCGGCAGGGATCGCGGCGGCCGTGGGATAGGTCGAGTGTTCCGATCTACGACCGGGAGCAGTTCGTGAAGGGTGGGAAGAAGGTTCGTCGAAGAAGCGTTTGAGCGGTGCGGTAGCGAAGTTGCAGGACTTAAGGGGAAGGCAAGAGGAGAGATGGGGTGGGTCGCCGCGTGGCGAGATCCGACGCGTTGCAAAGCTCAGAAGATGGCGTTGATAAGGCCAGAGCCGACGGCCGAACCAGCACCAAAGCCCACGCCGCCGACGGCGCTCGTCGCTGCACGGGAGGGAAAGGGCAAACCGACAACGGACGTCAGCGCAGGATCTGGGCTTCATTGCGACGAAAGGGGAGAAGCCGACGTACCGAGTAGCCTGCCCATGCCGTCGAATTTACTCGGAGGCTTCTGGGGCGCGACTTGTGCAACCTGTTGCTGCTGCTGCTCGTGCTGGACCATCTGTTGCGGCGGGGGCTGGTACGGCTGCTGGTAAGGAACCATGGGCTGCTGCTGACCATACGGCGGCTGAGGGTAGCCGTGCGGCGGTGGCGGGTACTCAGGCGACTGGTACGCCTGGCGGTACTTCTCCGACTCGTGGTCGTTGTGCTGGAACGATGGAGCCGGAGAGGACGAGTATGGCCGCGGCGGCGGGTTGTTTGGGCTGTGGAAAGCGAAGGCGAGAGGTGCGAGAGGTGGACGTCAGCTCGTCGGGCGCATTGTCGCAGAGCGAATGAGGGAAGCGAGAGAGATAGACTCACAGTCGGCTGACGTACGAAGACGGAAAGAGACCGATTCGAGACGAGTTGCTCGACACGAAGCCCTTCCACCAGTCGGCCTGCGGGAGTGGGGAGCGGGAGAGGGAGCCGGGGGGGGGGGGGGATCAGCCTCGCAATCCGAAGCAGCGCGAGGACGGCACAGCAGCCCGCAACCGCACGTTCGACTCCTCAGTGATGACGATGATCTCGTCCTTCCTGAATGGCAGGTCGTCGGCAGCCTGGTAAGGTCGGAGCGAGGGAGGGACAGCGGCGGCCGGAGCACTTCGTCAGCTGCGCACGCATTTCCGACAGAGACGCGCAAGCCCACTCTCCAAAGCTCCCCCACCACCCTTCGTCTTCCAAGAGATAGACGCACCGATCCCTCGTAGTCCCAGGTCGCGCGAGCCTCGCCGAGCCCAGTCATTCGAGTCGGCAGTGGAGGAGGGGCCCGGTAAGCGCCGCCGCCGCTCGGCTGGCCGTAGCTCGGAGCGGGGTACGGCGACGACGACCCTCCCCCGGCCGACGAACCAACGTCAATCAGGCTGCCTCCAGGACTGTGGATCGCCGACGGGCCAGTCGAGCCATAGCTACCGCCTGCGTTCGGGACGGGCAGCTTGGACCGGATCAGGGCCGCGTCGGCTGGCGGGAGGACGGAGAGCGACTCGAGGATCGACAAGGACGAGTTGAGCGAGTCGACGGCCTGCTTGATGAGCAGCTGCTGGTGGTCGGCCATGTAGGGCGAGGCACGAAGTTGTCGGCGAGAGGACCTGGAGCAAAAGGGAGTGGGCTGAGGTAGGTCGTGAGAGGAGGAAGGGTGCAAGGTGGACGTTGAAGGGGGTGCGAGAGCAAGCGGTCTCTGGCCCCTGTCACTTGCGCCGCTTCCCGTGGACGGGGAGAGCGGCGGGCTGCTGCGCACGTCTGCGGAAGCGTGGCAACAATGGCTGACGACGTCGGACCAACGTCGACTCGTGCGGCTGATGGCCGCCTACAATATAGTCGCCCATGGACCAACGTCAACTCGTACGCCTGATGGCCGCCTACAATAGTCTGATGGGCGACTGACAGGCACTGAGCAAAGCAGCAGCCAGGAAGGGATCATGTGAAAGTGCGACAGGGGCGATTGTACGGATACGGAGATTCACAGTAGGTAAGGACGAGACGACACTCAAGAACAGACAGACGGGTCGACGGGCAGGATCATGCATTACGGACATCGGCGGGCGAAACGTTGCGGCAGGAAAGAGGAAACCAGCTTACCTTGTCAATACAGAGGGTGTCCTTTGGCCGGCCGACATCTTTGATCGAGACGCAAAGAGAGAAGCTTCGAAGTCAGCACCATGATCGCCGACAAGGGTATGATGGTGACGTCAGGAAAGGATGGGTAGAAGGTAGCTCAGACATCCAAGGAAGAAAGGACCCTCATTCGTTCCCATCCGCCGAAGGGGCGCTCACGAAGAGCGCGCTCCCCCGGCCCCCCTGGCACCCCCCACGTCAACCCGCCCGCGCCATCAAGATCCCGAGGGACCGAGGCGGCCTCCTCCCGGCAGCGGGGTTCGAAACCAACCGCCGAGAAGTGGATAATGGCAGGGAGAGAGGGCGCCTAGAGCCTTGGAGGTAGGCAGGATGGCTGCCCAAGGGCAGACCCCAACTTGCGGGAAGGGGAAACGTAGAGTGAAAACTGCGAAGTGGAATACTCGGGTTTCATCATTGAAAGGAGGGGAGTAGTGGTGATGGTGGTAGTGGTGAAGTCGGCGCAGGACAGGGCGAGAAGTACTTACGTATTGGGAGTGGACAAGGCGGCCGGGAGAAGGCCGTCAGAGGGTCAGCAAGCGTACATCCCTGGATCAGGATCTGCACGGCGGCGAGCGGCAGGGGGAACGGTGAGGTCAGTATGATACACTTCGGAAGAAAAGCGAAGCAAGAGAGAGAGCGGGAGGAGGTAAAATCAGGCAAAATGAGGCTGGCAAGCCCCAAAAGGTGGACAAGCAACGAGTGCTTGCCCGCGGGAGGGTGCGAACCCTCCCACCTCTGTCGTCTCGGCATGGTCGATAGGACGGGGAGAGAAATAAGTATTGAAGTCATCATGTTGGGAGGGGGGGATGTTGGCGAAAGAGATTTGAGGGTCGAGCTCGTCGCTTCGGCTCGGTTGCGGACGAGAGAGCAGCACGTCCGGCCGCCACTGAAGCAACGGGAGCGAGGGCAGGGAAGGCGTGCGAGACGAGATGAGAACAGGACTAACCTCGAGACATGGTCAGCTTTGCGGGCCTGAGAGAGAGAACGGCATGGTGGCCTGGGAAAGACGGTGATGGTTCGGAGGGCAAAGGGACGCGTTCCTCGCTGGCGAAAAATGGTGGCCCTTTTTGCTGGCCGGGCGCGTTGCTATCCGGTCAATCGCGTGACCCTCGCCATGGTGACCCCCGCGCGAGCCCGATCCTCGTTGCGCTCACCGCCTCGTCCGAGCTGCCCTGCCCCCCCCATCACATCCCACTCTCTGATCCAACGCCCCTGCTGGCTGCCTCCATTCAGTCTGGACTCTTGACCTTCCTGCCTCACTCAAGTCATCCTTCTGGGACGCCCGCTTCGCTTCGTCGCCATGTCGCTCGCGCCGACATCCCTCCTGCGCTCGAGCCTCCTCAGGTCGTCCGCCCGGCCGTCGTCCAGCCGCCACCTCCCTTCGGCGTCCTGCAGCAGCAGCAGACGCTCCTTTTATAGCTCTCCAGCACGGCGTCTGATAATCCCCCAAGTCGTCGAGACAACAGTGAGTGGCGGTGCTCACCTCCAGACGGGATGCTGGACCGTCAGCTTGCTGACCTTGCAGTCGTGCGCGTCGCTCCCCGCAGTCAAAGGGCGAGCGTTCGATGGACCTCTTCTCGCGACTGCTCAAGGAGCGCGTCATGTTCGTCGGCGACGTGCGTGCTCCTCATCTTACGATCTTACCGTCTGCTTCTTTTGGTCCGCGCTGTCTTTCTGACCATTCTGACCTGCTTGGTGTGTGGCGCTGGCGCAGGTCGACAGCTCGTCCGCTAGCCTCATCACGAACCAGCTGCTGTTCCTCGAGGCGCAGGACGCCGAGAAGCCGATTCAAATGTACATTAACAGCTATGGCGGAAGTACGACCGACACGCTTGCGATCTACGTGCGTTCGACGCTCTCTTTTTCCACTTTGCGGTCGTCCAGCGGAGCAGAGGCATTCGAGCTGAACCCCCTGTTGCGCGCACGAACCAGGACACGGTGCGCTCTCCACCTTTACTAACCTTTTCCTCGCGCATTCGTTGCAGGGTCCAGCTGGCACTCCTCGGTTCACCCTGGCTTCAATGGGCGGAAGACTGAAGCGCCGCTCTCCTTCGGTATCGCTCTCGAGCAGATGACCTACGTCTCGCCTGCGATCCACACGGTCTGCATCGGCCAGGCTTCTTCGACCGCCTCACTGCTGCTCGCAGCCGGATCCAAGGGCCACCGGTCGATCCTGCCCAACGCCATTGTCATGCTGTCGCAGGTGCGCTCTGACTCGTGGACGGAAGGCTGCCACCGGACCTTCAATGCGAGGGGCCACACTGGGCGCTGACGACCGTCGTGCCTTCCCCTACTTCGATGCTCTGCCGTCCTTACAGCCGTACGGCGGGCATCAAGGCCAGCAGACCGACATTGGGATCGCGGCCAAGGAGGTGTTGCGCCAGCGCAACCTGCTCGAGGGCCTCTACTTTGAGCACTGCAAGCGCGACGGCGAGACGGTCGAGGAGGGCAAGCAGCGTTTTCGTGCGTCGACCTTTGCCAGCTCTTTCCCCTCTTCGCTCTTTGACAAGCCGCTTTCAGCAGGTCCAAGCCATCCTGACTTACTTGCGCCTCCCTCGCCTTGGTCTCCACGCCGACAGGCACCGCCATGGACCGCGACTTCTACCTGACGCCCGAGGCCGCGGTCGAGTTTGGCCTGGTCGACAAGGTACAGCGGCCGCGCGAGGTCGAGGCGGCCGAAGGCGAAGGGGACAGCGAGCCGAAGGCCGCATGAGCTCTTGCATGAGCGTAGTCGCAGGAAGCTCTCGCGCAGGAGAGGCGAGTAACCTGTCCGGGCGACAGCCTCTGAGCAAAGGCTTGTCATGGGAAGTCGTTTGAGCATCATGTGATTGTTTAAGCAGAATTTGTTTAAGCAGAATTGAAGGAGGAGGGTTCGTACGGGGTCGTCGTCGTGCGCTGCGTCAGTGATCGTGAGAAAAGCGAGGAAGGAGGTGAGGGGTCGGGTCTAGAGGATCGTGCATTTGCCCCGGGTGCGTCTTCTACGACTATCACGCGGGAAAGCACTCGTCGGCGGCGCGGCTGCCTCAAGGGGCTCGTATCGCCGGCACTGGCGGATGACGTCGAAGAAGGCTTCGCGCACGTTGACGTTCTGCCGCTGCGACCATCAGGGAGAGAGAGGAGAGGCGACGGAGGGCTTCAGTGGGGGCGCATCGAGTGAGAGCGCAAAAGCCAGCTGATGATGGACCGACAGCTGATGTCTGCAGGACAGAGAAAAGAGTCAAAATAGCGTCAGTCGTGGCCGATGAGGAAGAATCAAATCAGACGCGGTCAGATGGACCTCGTAAAAAGGGCACTGCCAAGCGGCGGCCAGCTGCTCGCCTTCGGACGTGTCGACCTCGCGGTCTTTGTCCAGGTCACACTTGTCTATCGGCGCACAAGGAATTGGTCGATCAAGTCAGCGCTATCCTCCAGTCGCTTTGCGGCAACGAAGGGGTCAGGAAAGGGAGGGCGCACTGCCAACCAACACGACTGGGACACCTGATCGCATGTCTTTGAGACGCGCGATCTGCTGATGGAGGTCCTTGATCTCGAGAAAGGAGTTAGCATCTGTCAAGCTGTGTAGCCGTATCGATGATGTCAGCGACGGGATGTCAAAGTGCGTTGCGCGAGTTCATGAAAGGGGGCGGGACGCACGAGTAGACGAGCATGAACGACTCGCCGTTTCGGATGTACATGTCGGTGAGTGCCGTGTACGACTCCTGTCCGGCGGTATCAAGCACTTCTAGAAGGCATGCCTCGCCGTCGATGCGCAGGACATTCGTCCGGTCTGGATGCGCGTACGCGCCGTCAAAGGGGGGAAGGGCGCAAGCGCGCAGTGAGCTCGGGCCTCTTCTTGAGCAGGCGCATTCCCGGTCAGCCGACCGAGACAGGAGATTGGACTCACAGCTGTCCTCTATGGTTGGATCGTACGAGTCGACGACCCGCTGGTGGACCATCTGGACGCTGCTCGACCGGCCGTCGTTGCACGTCGTCAGCAGCACGCGGGCCGTCAGCTTCCGCACGGGCCCGACGGGGCTGAAGACGAGAAGGGCAGGACAAACGTCAGGGCCGACTTTCCGACGCCGCCAGCGCCCAACATGACCGTCTGATACACGCGCATGCCGTTACAGCGCGCCGAGGAGCGATCAGGGATAGATTTGGGGTGAAGACGAGCAGGGCGACCGGAGGGGGATCAAGGCGCGGAGTCGTCCGTCCGCTCAGCCGAAGGACGTCAAGAGGGCTTCGACGAGACCGAGCGCTGGGTTGCTTCGAGTGGCCGGTCAATCGTCCAGAGCGTCTGCGCTACAGGTCGAAGGGATATCTGGGGCAGAGCTTGAGAGAAGGCGAGCTGCGGTGGTCGTGACGGGGATCCAGGGTCTGGAGCAAGGAAGGAAGGCAGGCCGAGCTCGTCGTGGGCTGAACGACCGATCCGAGCTCGTCCCGCCGCCCAACGACGACGCCGCCTTGATCGCTCCCCCGACCGCCCAAACGACCCATGCTTACAAAGATCTCCGAGCCCCCGTGCGTAGCCTTCCTGATCCTCTCACATTCACTGCTGTGCAGTATGCCGACGAAGAGGCTGACCCGTGTGCGTGAGTCTGGTCTGCAGGCGCTCCGTCTCGCCCGAGGAGCACGCCGCCCTCACGTCGTCGACGCCGACGTCCTTTGCCTCCATCCCGCCCGTCCTGCACCAGCAGCGGGCTGTCCGAATTGCCTTCTCGCCTGACTGGGAGTCATACGGCGAGAGCTTGCCAGGTACGCTGTTTGTGACCGAGGCGTGAGTCTCCTTCTCAGCTCTGAATCGTCTCGGGCTTCCAACAGAGCCTGACCTCCTTCCTTCGTTTCCCTTGGACCAGCTCCTTGTGCTTCATTCCGTCCGACGCCGGCTGCACCGGCTTCTCGCTCGACTACCCTTCTATCACTCTGCACGCTATCTCGCGCGACGCATCCGGCCCGTCCGTCTACTGCCAGCTTGACGAGTCCGTCGCGCCAGGCCAGGCCGTCCCGCCCCCAACGCGCATCGTCGAGGGCCGAGAGAACGATGGACACTTTCACCCCGAGGACGAGGCGGACGAGGACACGCCGATGCGAGAGATGAGGATCATCGTGGACGAGGCCGGCGGTAAGTCCCTCCCCTGCCTTCATTCCCCGCGCTGCTACCCTCACCCTCCACTGAACCCCGTCCGAATGACACCTCAACCCCCCCCCCTGCCCTTCAGTTGAGCCGATATTTACGGCCCTGTCAGACTGCGCCTCGCTGCACCCTTCCATTTTTGACGCAGTCGATGGCTTCTCGGACGACGGGGGCGTTTACGGCGACCCGGCCGACTTTGTGCCGTTCACCGGCGAGGACGGCGAGGAGCTCAGCGCGGCCGGCAGGGTGAGGAGCGACTTTGTCCACCCGCAGACGCGCTTCAATCCTTACTAAAACGACTGGCCTCGCCCTCTCGATCCCTCGCCTACTCCGCCTCTATCGTATGTCTGTACAACTCACCCCCTCCAGGCGAGGCTTGAAGTGAGTTCTTTCTCTCGAGGCCAGCGCGCCCGCGCGAGTGTGCTGTGAGGTGCCCGTCGCTCATCGGACGGTGGATGCTGATCATTCGAACCGCCCCTTCCGCCGCTTCGCAGCACCTTGAGTCGGTCATCGTTTGGCCTGTCGCAGAGGGTGCGGCGATCGAGGACGCCGACGAGGATGACGAGCCGGCCGAGAAGGCTGTCAACGGGCATTAATGGTCATGCCCTTGGCAGGACATTTCGGACGCGCCGGAATGACTGGTCAGTCGTTGGCGCATGCTTCGCGATACATAGGCATGACAGGCGCGGACGGGGGCGAGTAAAAGCATGGGAGAACAACAATGGGGTGTTTCAAGAGCGGGTCAAAAATGGGTGACAAAGTGGTCGGGGACGTGTGACGGACATGTGAAGTGACGTGAGGGGCATGAGGGAGGGGCACGAGAGGCACGGTGGAGTGAAGAAGGAAGGATGGAGCAAAGGTAGGCTCGAGAGATGCGGGCTTGGAAAGGAGGACTGGAGATGCGCAACGTCCGATGGACGGACGCTCAGGCGTACAGCGGGATGACGCCGCCCTTGCCCGACTTTGGCTTCCACGAGTAGTTGGGCTCGCCGCCGTCCTCGTCCTCGACAGGTAAGCCCTCGCTCGTGTGTTCGCGTTCGCACGAGTCGACCGGACAGTGCCACTTGAACGTCTTCTTCTTGGGCGCGGGCGGCGCTCGGCCCTTGCCCTTGGACCGCGTCGCCGGTGCACGAGCCTTGGCAGTCGACGACATCGATGACGAGACTTCGGCCTGGCTGGCCAGCGCCGGTGGCCGCGAGAGAAAGTGGAGGCAGTAGCCGTCTAGGACATGGCCGCACGCGAGCACATGCATCTTGCGGCCCGTCGTCGAAGCCTGCAGGATCAGCGGCCGGTTGCAGCCTGGGCAGACGAGCCGCAGGTTGGGCGGCGCCTCCTCAACGCTCGAAGCCTTGCGCTTCTTGGGTATGACCGGCGGCGGTAGAGGCGACATCAAGGGCGAGAAGAGGCCGGCGGAAGCGGCGGCACCGCTGACGATGGAAGTCTGTCCGTCGGCTTCGACGACAGCGATCTCGTCGTCGTCGTCATCGTCGTCGTCCGTCAGGTCGAGAATGACGGGCCCCGATGATGGTCCGGACACCTTGGAGGGTCCCGCGACGGGCACGTCGTCGTACGGGGCGGCGGCAACGGCGGCGGCCCGGCCGAAGAGGTCGTCGTCGTCTTCCGAGTCCGACAGGTAGCCGCCAAATTCGCGCTCAAAGTTGCGCGTAAAGCCGCGCGTCGTCTTGACCGGCGGCGGCGGGTCGAACGCGCCAGCTTTCCGCCACTCGTCCTCAAGTGCCTGCGCCGTCATTGGCGCCATGAACGGCGGCAGGCGAGGCTGGTGGTCCTGCCAGCCGTACCCGGCCGCGCCGCCCGGGCCCTGGAACAGGTACTCGCCGCCGCCAGCCACCTGGATCGCGTTGCCGTTGACCAATATGTCGAAGCCGCCGCGACCAAAATTGAGGCCACGGGCGACGAGGTCAGCCATTTGCCCGTACATACCGCCAGCGCGCCAGCCGCCGTTGAAGGGAAAGGCCTGCGGCGGCGGCGCCGGTGGTGGCGACGGCGGAGGGGCGGCTCGCGGTGGTGGTTGGTGGGCAGCGGGCGCAGACGGTCGGGCGTGGATGTTGACGCCGTTCTCGCGACGAATCGCACCGCCAAAGCGGATGCCGCCGCCTGCTCTGGCCTCGACCGGTGGAGTGGGAGACTGTCGACGGCGAGGAGAGGGGGAGCGATGCCTGCTCCGACGGAGCTCTGCGGGCGGGCCATTGGCAACACATCAACACGGAGGCTCGCGGCACGCTGGCCAGCACAAGAGCTTTGGCATCCAGGGGGACTCACCAGCAACGAGGCCAGCCAGAGCCAGGCCGGTCCGACGGTGGCGAGGGCCCGTCTCGCCCTCGATCTGGATCTCGTCCTCGTCGTCGGTCGACCGCGCGCGCGGGCGCTGAGGGAGAGCGGCCTGAGGGCGGCTGGGTCCGGCGACGAGCTCATCATCCTCCACGAAGACGACAGACGAGGACGAGGACCGACGACGGCGAGCGAGGCCGGCGAAGGACGGACGGCTGACGACGATGTCGTCTGAGTCTTCAGGGGCGTTGCGAGAGGACGAGGCAACTGCGTTGCTCGAGCCCGCGGCTGCAGCCTGAGGCCCGGCACCGGAGGCCGCCCGGTCCTCGCGAGAGCGCCGCATCACAACGATGCGGTCCTCGAGGTCGGTCGAGCTGCTCTCACCGTCCGAGTAGTCGGCGGGCGGCAAGAAGCGGGCTCGCTGTCTGGGCGGGGGATCCAGCGGGGAGGCTCGAGCGCCGCTGCCCCCCGCGAGGGGCTGGAGCAGCTCGATGTCCGATGAAGACGCGCGCAGAGGCATGTGGACGGGCGGGCGCGAGGGAGGAGCGAAACCGAGAGGTCGGAAGGTTAGAGGCGAGAGGAGACTTGGAAGGTTGGTAGGCGGGGCAGACAAAGGGCAAGAGGCCGCTATGACAAGAGGGCAGGCCGGTGCAGGCGAGTGGAGGTGGAGCGGCAAGCAGCGGCCCAACAGCGCGCCGCTCGACGAGCCCTGCCGACGAACGTCGCTGCATCAACCTTCCAGCGCACGCGAGCCAGGCCGGCAGCAAAGTTGCGCCGGCCACCGATACGCATGTTCTTGAGACAGTCCAACTGCGCCTGAGGTCGGTTGGGCCAAGGATCGGTCGGCGGTCCTGCTTGTATGCGCTGCGCCGCCTCACTCACCCTGGCGCCACTTTCGTTCGCGACCGACAGCCGGTCAGGGAAGACAACATGACAAGCTGGAAGCGCATCGTTATTCGCGCAGATATCGCTTGTAGACTGGATTGCTCGTCTCCTCCTTGTACGGGTACGCGAGATCGGTCAGGAACTTGTCGAACGCGGTCTCGTCCTCTGGCGGGACTTGCATGCCAATCATGACCTTGCCGAGGTCTGTGGGGCGCGAGAAAAGAGACGCGGACGCGCAATGGGCGAGAGTCAGTATCTTGAGAAGGGACAGCGAATCAGGGCATCGAGGGGCAGACGCACCGGCACCGTGATTGCGGTAGTGGAAGAGCGAAATGTTCCACGGCTTGCCGGCGCGCGACTCCTCGAGGTTGTGCAGGAACTTGTACAGCGCGTTTGGCCGCTCGGGGAACTCTGCGAGAGGCCAGAAAGGGTCGGGTGTCAGGAGCAGCAGGCCTTGAGCGAAAGGAGAGGAGGGGGAGATAAAAGGATACGGACCGAACATGAAGACGCGCTCGTTGTCGACGGCGACCTTGCCGCCGATCATGAAGCGCGCGTGGTCCTTGCTCATTTCGTCGTTGCTGAGGTCCCAGGCGTCCATCTCGCCCTGCTTGAGCTGGCTGATAAGGTCGTCGACGGCTTTCTGGCGCTCCTCAGGCGTCGGGCCCGACGTCGACTTGGACGACAGCAGGAACGAGACAAAGATGGGCGCGCTCCGGCTCGACGACTGGTCAACGCCGATGCGGTAGGCAAATTCGGTGATGGCGCGGGGGTGGATGTGCGAGTGGAATCGGAGGAAGCTGCGAGGAGGCGTGGCGGACGAAGCGCGGGCGGCGTGTGAGCGCGAGACGGAAGGAATTCAGCCAGCAGAGGGACGCACCTGCCAGGGTACTCAGGGATGACGACGCTGAGGAGCACCTCGCGCCGCTCACCGAGCTCGGCCCGGTCGGCGACCCACTTCATGCGATTGAAGTTGACGTTGGCGCCCGATACGATGGCGACAAAGCGCTTACCTGCGCCCTGCAGGTTGTTCTTGATGATGTGCGACTTGAGGCCGGCCAGGCCGAGCGCGCCCGACGGTTCCGGTACCGTGCGGGTCTCTGCGAAGAGAGGGGGGGAGGGGAGTATAGACGTAAGCGTTCAGCGCTCCCATGCGGGACAGAGGGCATACAAACAGCAGCGGCGCACCCTCGAAGATATCCCGCATCGCCGCGCAGATCTCGTCGTTGGTGCAGATCTCGATGCCGTCGAGCTGCTCCTGACAGATCCGGAACGGCTCCTCGCCGACGATCTTGACGGCCGTGCCGTCGCTGAATGCGCCTACTTCGTCGAGCATGACGCGCTCGCCCGCCGCCAGACTGCGCTTCATCGCGTCGCCGTCGACCGTTTCGACGCCATACACCTTGACGCTCGGCGGCGCAACGTTTTTGACGTAGGAGCACAGGCCGCCGACGAGGCCGCCGCCGCCAATCGAGCCGAACATGCCGTCGAGCGTGTCAGCATGCGGCAGCTGGCGCAAGATCTCCATCGCGATCGTGCCCTGGCCGGCGATGACGAGGGGGTGGTCGTACGGCGGGACGTAGACGAGCGAGTGCTGCTTGGCCAGCCGGGCGCACTCGGCCTTAGCCTGGTCAAAGTCGTCGCCGTGCAGGACAATCTTGGCCCCGAGCCGCTCGACATTGCGCCACTTGATGGTCGGCGTCGCGACTGGCATGACGATGGTGCATGGGATGCCGAGCTTGTAGCCGGCCAGCGCCACTCCCTGAGCGTGGTTACCTGGCCAGCATCACGAAGAGCGCAAGCGAGCGAGAAGGAGAACAGAGGGATAGTCAGGACAGCCCCAACCTGGCCTGGAGCTCGAGTCACGCGCAAGCAAACGCACCTGCGCTGCATGTCACAACGCCCTTCCAGCGCTCCTCGGTGTCGAGCGAGCTCATGAAGTTGTAGGCGCCGCGGATCTTGAAGCTGAAGACGTCCTGCAGCTCCTCACGCTTAAGCCAGATTTCGTTGCCGAGCTTGGCCGACAGGTTGACGGCCTTGGTGAGCGGAGTCTCCTTCATGTCGAGCGGAGGCGAGTAGACGCGCGACAGAAGGATCATCTTGAGGTAGTCGGGCGTCATCTCGCCGTCGGGGCCCTTCAACAGTAGATGGGAGGGCAGGCCATCGTACAGGTGGGCGGGGACCGGGACCCTGGAGGTCGATCCTGTTACAGGAAGAGGAAGAAGGGGGAGAGCAAGGGGGGCGCCCGCAGCGACGCGGTCAGCGGCCACCCAACGGACGACGTCCGTTGACAGGCTGGAGAACAGGCTCACCAGAAGGCACGCCGTTCGGACCGTTAAGCGTGGCGTCGCTCGGGTTGTTGGGAGGGGCGGGCATAGAGCGAGGTGGGCAGGTGGGGAAGGTCGACGTCCGGCAGGAGCTGGGGCTGAAAGTGTTCGGAGCAGCCGCCCCGATGCCGTCTAGGGCGCCGGGGCCTTGCCGCACGACGACAACGACTGTTTCCATCTTTCCCTTGCCCTGAGAGGCCATCGGCCCATTTTTTAACGACAACGAAGTCCGTTCCAGCGTCCGCCGCCGCCGACAAGGTGGTCAGGCAGCTCGCCCGAGTGCGAGCTAGGGTCTACGACTCGTTCCTGCGCAGGGCGGGCGCGAGCCAGCTCGACGAGCTCGCCCTGGCGGCCGACCCCCCGGACCAGGAAGCGTCGGCCTGGGTGTGGGCCGTCAACTATTGCGAGCTCGGCGCGCCGCTCGAGGAGCGCAAAAGGGAGCTGCTTGCGCGCTTTCCAACCGTTGAGGACATCGTCTGGGTGCCGCTCATCGGCCAGGTTCATCCTACCTGCTTGCGACTCTATGCGCGCGACGACCCCCTCGTGCGCGGCAGCGCTGACGAGCAGGATCCCCGCTTTCCCTTGCAGCCGTTCTCGCTCCTGCGGTTTCCATCGCCAGGTAGTGCTTCCAAGGCTGTCCTCAACCAGCGTGCGCTCAACAACGACGGCGCTGGCCACCTCAGCCAGTCGAAGCCGCTCTTCCTCGAGCTCGCCCGCCCGAGCGCAGTCACCGCGCGTCTGCCGCCTGTCCCCGGCAACTTTGCGGCAGAGGGCGCGGTCGAGCCCTCCCATGGCAAGCGGCTCTGGCCTTGCGGGATCGAAGTCTGGTACGAGTTCGTGAGTGTAGAAGAGGAGCGCGCGCTGATTGAGAAGATGCGCGAGGTCGGCGACTGGTCCGTCGGCGCAGAGAAACGTCTCTCAGTGCGTTCCGTTCTCTCTTGTGTTTCCCCCCGCCGAGCGCCTTTCAACTGCTCGTTAGCTGACAGTGCATCTCTCGACTGTCCAAGGTCCATTTCGGCCCTCACTTTGACTACAGTGCGTCGTTCGAGCTGGGGGGGTCATGGGTGGTCGACTCTCCCCACCCAACCCGCCCTTCCGCGCTAACTCTCTTCCACACATTTGCGACAGCCACCAATGCGACCAAGGGCCTCGTCAACCCGCTGCCACAATGGGCTCAATCTCTGTTATCTGCACTGCCATACCAGGACGCGACCCACCCGGCGGACCAGATGACTGGCCAGGTGTACCCGGGCGGCAGCGGCATCCCGCCGCACGTCGACACCCAGTGCGTCCTCCAATTTTTTATCGGCCAATCGCACTCCTTTACCTCGTCTCTCCAGCGTGAGTCCTGTACGGCTGACGAAGTTCACCTCCTCCACGCCCCGTGTCCTTCATGGCGCGCACAGCTCGCCCTTTGGCGGCGTCATCTGGGGCGTCAGCCTCGGCAGCACGGTCACGATGGAGCTCAAGCAGTGCGGCGAGCTCGAGGCCCGACGGATGCGCGAGCCCAAGCGCAGTCTGTCGGCCGACCCTAACGCCTCGACTCCGCCGATGTCGCCGCATACGCGCTCACCACCGGCAGAAGATACCGAACTCGTCCTCGTCGACTTGCCCCCGCGGTCGCTGCTCATCCTCAAGGGGCCAGCGCGGTACGCATACACGCACGGCATCCGGCCAAAGAAGGCAGATGCGGTCGGAACGTATGGTGAGACGCTTCGACCCCGGCAGGACCGCTACAGCTTGACGTTCCGGACAGTCTTTCAAGAGGAGGACCGGGTGTGCGCGTGCGAGTGGCCGCGCTGGTGCGACTCGCGCTTTTAGACAGGGCGGCTGCCCGGCCGAGTCATGGCATGATAAGCACGAACGATCTTACGACTCTGTCCTTCGCTTGTGCCATGAGCGGCGCTGCTACTGTGTGAGAGCGGGCGTCGACGTCGACGTGGGTCGTGTCGGGGCCAGCCGCATGCCCGCTGTCGCGCGAGCCGGCCGAAGACCGACGCCTCTGGCTGCCGCGAAAGGACGAACTGAGCTCGCCTTCTCTCCTCCAACCCTCCCGAACACGACCTGCTCGTCCTTCCCTCTGCTCGTGAGTCTGTGTAGACACCTGTCAAGCTCGCTACTAGGCAGCCCTGCACGACCCCTGCCGCTCTCGGTCCTCACCACCTCTTTTCCCTCCCTCGCTTTTGCCTGCCCTCTTTCGCCTTCCCTCTCATCGTCCTTCCCCGACCCCCAGCCCTACTCTCCCGGTCCACTGGACTCGCACATCTCACCTCAGCAACAGGACTTGCTGTCGCACAGTCAAGGCTTTGCATCGCGGAAGGCCATCTTCGCTCTCGGGAACGCCACCCTCTGACCCGTCTGCCGCCATGTCTGCTCCGGGCAGCTCCCTCCCCCCGCGGCCGGCCCATCTGCCCATGCCGCCCGCATTCCCGCCGCCGCCGCTGCCCCCGCCGGTCGCCAGGCCTGGCAGCAGCTACGCGCCCGACTACAACGGCGAGCCGTCCAGGAGGGACAGGGACGACCGATACGACGACCGGCGGATCTATGAGGGTGCGGCACGTGGTCGTCGCAGCTCGCCTCGCTCGCCCTTGGGGCTGACTTCTTTCTTCTGCGCCTTCCCCCTTCTATAGACCGCAAGCGGCGACGCTCAGACGCTTCGGACGACCGGCGCGAGCCCCGACCGCGGATCGAAGAGCGGACCGGTGCGCGCGCCTTCCATCCTGCTTACCCAGTCGAGCCTCGCTCGCCGATGCTGACTTCTGCCTCCTGCATGCTCCTCCCCCTCTGCCGCGGTCCAGATCGCGTACGGCTCAGCGCCGTTCCGGCGATCCAGGATCCCGATCAGCTCGAGACGCTCGTCAGCAAGGGCGACTGGATGTCATGGTTTCGTGCCAAGAATCCCCAGGCAGTGAGTCTTCCCGTTCAATTCATCCGCCAGGCGCACCTGTCATCTCGGTATTACTGACATCTTCCGGCTGCGACGACTGCAGGTCGCGGAGGATGAGGCGCTGGAGAAGGCGGGCTCGGCGGATGGAGCACCGGCCATCACGCGCGGCCAGCGTATGCAGGACCGGTACGATGCCTACCGTAAGCGCTTCGTGAACCGCCAGGTGCGTTCATTCTCGATGCATCGACTTCTCGTGGCCTCGCGCGAGACGCTGACGCACAGAGGCGCCTTTTCCCTTCTTCCTCCCACAGCTCTACGCCCTTTTCCTTATCCACAAGCCGTCGGCCTGGTTTGAGGAGCGCTACTCAATGTCGCCTGAGAACGTCGCTCTGCGAGAGCGCGTGCAGAAGCAGGCGCGGGACGGACTCGCGGAGCAATTTATCGCCGAGGTCAACGACGGCCAGTGGGACGGCGTATCGTACGATTTGGTTCCCGGTCAGTGTCGCGACTTCATGCCCTGTTTCTCCACCTCTCAAATGCCCGTCTCGCGCTGCCTGCGAAGCTGACACAAAACTGCCCTGTCGACCTTCGCAGGCGGCGAGGACAAGACCGAGCTTCCGGGTGTCACATCTACACGTGCCAAGCCCGAGCTAGCGGACGGCCAGGTGGTAGTATACCCGTCGCCAAATCAGCTCGTCATCCGTGCGCTCCCCGTTGATGCGACCCGGGTCAAGCTCGAAGAGGTTTGTGCCCGACCCTTTTCGCATGCCATGCCGCACGAGCTGAAGCTGAGCCCTTTCCCGCTCGCTCGTCTTCAGGCTTGCTCGAAAATCTCCGGATTTAAGCGCCTCGCAACAGGGCCCGCACTTGAGGAGAATCTCTTCAACCGGACGGCGTGGGTCGACCTTGAACCGGGAACGGACCTCGCGGGCGCCGCTGCCGAGCTCAACGGCCAGAAGGTGGGCGTCCCCCTGCATTATCCGTCTGTATCATTCTCCCTTCTTGCCTCGACTCTGACCAGTCACTCCTCGACTCGTAGCTCGCCGACTCGAACATCACGCTGCAGGTCGCGGTCAACGACGCGCCCGTCATCGGGAAGCCCAAGATCGCGCCCGAGGGCTCGGTCGCGCTTGACCGACTCGAGAAAGACCTCGACCAGGCGCGTCGGCTCATCGTCCTGCTCCAGGCCGAGACAGATGGCTCGACGCGCACGGCGGCAGAGCACGATGGTCTCAAAGCGATTGACGCCAGGGTGTCGACCTTTGTTCCGATCGACGAGTCATCGGACGCCGACGCCAAGGTGCAGCGGATCAAGCTCCACCTCGACCTGTACATCACGTACCTCCGCCGTGTATTCCACACGTGCTACTATTCTGGCAGCATCAACGACTCGCGCGAGGAGCTCGAGAGCCGCTGCATCAAGTATCTGCGCAAGGTCCCGGTCAGCCAACCCCCGCAGCCACCTGCAGCCCCAGCCGAAGAGGTCGCAGACGGCGTGGCGAAGGCTGATTCGGACGCCGCAGCGCCTGCAGATGAGGTCAAGGAGGTGAGTGCCGAAGCAGCTCCTGATGCGCCGATGGACGACGACGATGCCGATGTGCCTCGCCGCGAGGAAGACGCGCCACCGATAGCGGCAGTCAAGACGGCCGAGCAGGCCAAGGCCGACAGCGCAGTGGCCTCTAAGCTCTCGGACCGTGCGTCTCCCACCTGCCCGCTCTGCTTCATTCAATACCCCATGTACCCTGACCAGCGTGTGATCCCCTCGCAGTCAACTCTTTGATCTGGACGCAGGGCGTCGACTCGCGAATCGAGCGGCTGCTCACCCGGGCGACGACGGATCCCGTCACGGTCGGTGGCAAGAGCTTTGAGCAGTGCGTCTCCACCTGAGCCTGTTGCTCTTTCCTGTGGTGCGCAGTCAACGCAGCCAATCTCACCCTCGCTCGCCGCGCCGCCTTTCCAGGGAGCAAGAAAAGCTCGTGATGGGCTACGTCAAGCACGAGGACGAGGGCAAGTTCCGCTGCAAGGAGTGCCTCAAGCTGTTCAAGGCAGCCGAATTTGTCAAGAAACACGTCCCCAACAAGCACTCAGAGCTGCTCAAGCCGCTCGAGGTCGTTCGCTCGTTCAACGACTTTGTCCTTGACCCGCTGCACGTCATGCCGCCGCCGGGAGCGCCAGCATCCGTCAATGACCAACCACCGACCATCCGTCCCAAAGCGCCAATGCAGCTCCCCTCTGCCTTCCCGCCCGGCACGCAGTTCCCGCCGGGCTTCGTCGCGCCGTGGATGAATCCGGTGCTGCATCCGCCGGGCCAGGGCATGATATCGACCGGCTACACGCCCGGCTTCGTCGGCTTTGGGCTCAACCCTTACCACATGCCCTACACGCCAATGCCGGGAATGGGCATGGGCATGGGCGGCGGTCGTGGGCGCGCGGCCGGGGGTACCGGCGGCGGCGGAGGGCGCTACAACCCTTCAAACCGGCGATCAGACGACCAGCGACCGCCGCCGGTCGACACGACGATTGGCCGGCCGGCTGGCGTTCGCGACGACCCGCGAGCGAGCAGGGGTCGGCTTAGCTACAACGACCTTGACGCCAACGTGCCCGACGGCGGTGAGGTCAAGCTCGACTACTAAGCGGCACGGATCGTCGATTTGATGCCTGCTTGTGCCTTATTCGCGCACAGGAGACAGCTCAACGACACTCGGGCGCAGCTTGCGGGTGAACAGTTGCAGACATCAAACGATCACATGCGAATCCAAGAACGTTGATGAGGCGTTGAGAGTGGCGAAGGAAAATGACAAAGGTGGGCCAGCAAATAAGGACAGCGGACGAGAAAAAAACAGTACAAATCGACAAAAGGGGGGGGGCGACGAGAAACGGGGCGTGTCAAGAGGGAGATCGCTCGCGTCGGCGGCTCAGTTGCGAGGGCTGCTCGCCTTGGCCATCTTGCGTCTCATGCTGCCGAACGTCTTCCTGCCCTGGAGGCCGTACGGGTTGCTTGGGCTGCCAACTTCGCCGGCGCGTCGCTCGATCGAAGCGCCCATGACTTCACCCTCGTGGGGTGACGGGATGGCTGGGACTGGAGGCGACCGCGAAAAGGATGGCGCGTGGTGGTGCCGGCCCTTGGCATGGGAGGCGGAGACGACGTCGAAGAACGATGTGTGCGAGGCCAGGGGAGTGGCGCATGGGTCAAGCGCTGTCGATTGAGGCGACTCCGGCCCGCCTGAGGGCGAGTGGACCGACAGCCCGCCGAGGGCCAAGGCGAGGTGCGCGCCGTCGGTTTGCCCGAACGACGACGGCGGCGGCTTGGCCGCGGTATTGAAGTGGAAGACCGAGTCCATGTCCGAGAGCGAGACGGACCGCCTGCGGCCGAACTGGCCCGCCGGGGCCAGCATGCCAAATTCGGGCATGTAGGCCGGAGTCTGAGGAAACGCCGGTGACTCGAAGCTGTCTGAGCTCGTGCGAGTTGAGTCGGAAGACGACTCGTCCACCGAGAGGACGACGGTCTGCGGCGCCACAGCCGCGGTCGAAACAGGGAACGTGAAGGTTGGGTCAAAGAAGCCGCCGCTCGACTTGGTCACATCGAGCTGGACCTCCAGCGTGTCGTTGCCGTCGTTCTCGCCCACGAACTGGGGCACAGGCTTGCGCTTGAGCTTCTTTTCGGCGAAGCTGGATGAGCGCGAGTGGGTCGGCCGCTTGGCATCGCGCTCGATAAGGTCGGCCGCCTGGCGCATTTCGCGCAGCTCGCGCAAGCCGAAGCCCGGGGTTGAATCGCTGTGCTTGTGCCGGACGCGGTACGCTGGCGACGTCGACTTGTTCTCCGCGCGCGGGAGGAGGAAGTCAAATGGCTTGTGACCGCCGCTCGAGCTGTCGCCGTTCTCGCTGACCGGCTCGGGCGTGCAGATGCGCGGGATCGACTCTTGGAAGATCATGTGCGCCGAGGCGAGGTCGATAGACGGCCCGAGGTTGAAGCCCGACGCGAGCTTGGTGTTGAACGAGCGCGTGCTAGACAGAGCGGGCGAGACGGGGCAGGACGCCGCTGCTGGAGAGGGCGACGACGCGCCGCGAAGACCGGTCTGGTACGAGTCGGCCTTGATCGAAGCTGGCGAGCCGATGGAGGCCAGACTGATGGGCGACGACGACCGCGACGACTGATTCGAACCCGGCAGCGACAGATTCAGGTTGAAGTGCTTGCGGTTCCTCTTGAAGCGGTCGAGTACGCCGTGCGCGTCGTCGTCATCAGCCGCCAGCGAAGCGCCCTCGGAAGGCGAGTCAAGCGAGTGAACGCCCGCGTCGATATCGCCGCGCTTGCGCGACGGAGTTCGTGGCAACCTCCGGTGCTCCTCCTTGGGGTACGGCGGTTGGAAAACGAACTCTTCCGGGTCGTCGTTATCGGTCGACCGGACAACGTTCTCTTCCTCGGCCATGTCGGCAAACTCGTCCTTCCACGTCGACTTGGCGGCGGCCGCGCGCCTGGCCTTGAGAAGCATGCCAGTCTTGGCCGAGTGGATGGACGCCGCCGACGAGCTTGAGCCCGAAGCAACCATGGACGCGCTTTCAGGCGCGCGCCCCGCTAGCTCGAGGTGGTAGTCGGCCTCGATCTCTTCGTGCGCATTGACAAGCGTTTCGGTTGGGTCCGCCTCGACCGGGAACGCGGCCTCGGTCGGGGACGTGCGCCGCGAGCGCTGAAGCGAGGCACCAAAGAGGTGCTCTGGTATCGATCGAAGGCCAAGGGGAGCGACAGGGCCGGTCAGTCGCCGAAGGACCACCGAAGGTCGAAGCGGGAAAGACCGACTCACGGACGGCCTGCGGGTCGTTGATCACCCTGCCCTTGTACGATGACTCGCCGAGCGACTGATGCGGCCCGCACAACGCTGGATTGGCGTACCGGACGTCGCGTACAAGCGTTGCGCCGAACTTGCCGCCATCGCGGTAGGGCCCGCTCCCACCGCCGAACTCTCCGTCGCTGCTGTAGCCGTCCTCGCTGCTAGGCTGGTCGTGCATCTCGGGGCTACTGAGGTCGCGCGCGCGGCAGGGCGAGTCGAGCGAGAGGTGTTGAACGGACGATACGGGCGAGCCGGGTTGGTCCAGGGTCGATGGCCCGGTATCGGGTGAGGCGGGAGGGGAGAACGAGAACTCGAAGGTGAAGGCCGGCGGCTCGAGGGGGAAGGCGGCCGAGGGGACAGGCTTGCGATGAAGGGTCTTGGGACGGCTGGCCGTCGAGGTGAACGAGGAGGACGACGTTGCTGAGAGCGCGGGTGAGGCCGGTAGTGCGGAGGTCGGGAGGATGGCGATGGACATTGAAAGACTGGCGGAGCGGGAAGGGGCTCGTCGTCGAGTACGCGAGAGAGTGAGAGTGATCTGGAGCAGCAGCGAGAAGGGGCGTAGAGAGGAACGCGTTGAGGTCAGCGCCGGCGGCGAGGGAGCGAGATCATGAGGACCAGGGCGGGCTCACAGACGAGTTGTGTCTGGGTCGAAAGGGAGCGAGTCTGCGAGAGCTTGGGTGACGGTCGAGGGGCGAGAGGGGAGGCCAACGGGAATGCTGCTTGAAGAGGCTACTCTTAGCAGCGCGGGAGGCTGGCGTCGACGCGCAGAACGAGTGAGGACCTAAAGGGGAGGGTTGTGGTGCGAGCCAGGCTGCCGTCCGTTCGCTGGTGGGAAAGGGAGAGGAGGCAGGCTCAAAACCACGTCGAAGGGGCGTGTGGTCAGCCGTCTGTGTCCCGCTGTTGCGCTGGCCCGTCTGCGCGCTGGCCCTTGTCCGCGGCCTGGGCGAGACTGGCAAGGGCAGCAAGCAGGGCAGGGCAAGGGAGGTTGTGGGCGAGAGGGAAGGGCCATGCCGTGTTTCAGTTGCGAAAGCAGCCTCGGCCCGCGCCGCTCCCGCGTGCGCCCCTGCTATGGGCCTACTGCGCGCGGCAACGCCTCGCGCCCAACACAACTTCGCAACCGCCGGGGTCGCCGTGGCAGGCCGTAGCCCATCAAAAAAACAGGTTGTATGTACCTGAGACGTCTCGGTTCGCGTCCAAAAGTTGTCCTTCTTCCTTTCTCGGCTTGCTGAGGCAAGCTGAGAGCGAAGAGACAGGAGGCGTGTCAAATCGCTTGTCCGGCCAACTGCGCGGCGCGTATCGATCTGGGCACTCCAGGGTACTCGATCAGCTGGAGGGGTCCTGCTTTACACCCGACAAGCACTTATCGTTACAGCGCGACTGCCTGTCTGGAACAGGACTGTGTGCCCGAAGGGCGGCCAGAGGCGGGCTCAACAGAGAGAGGGCGCGCAAATCTGGTCAGCAGTCATCGAGAAGCTGCTGCGAGCGCCAGCTGTCGCTGTCGTGCCGGCCGTCGGTCCGGCCGAGCGCCCATGCTAGATGAGACTCTGTTCGACGCCCGGCTATCACCAGCATAGCCTCATCAACAGTTCAGCAAAGCTGCGGCGCGAGGGAAGTGGGATGTCGACGATTTGCGCAAAGGTGCTCAAATGAGCGCCGCAATCCTTAGACGGTTCAATTGAAAGATACTTGAATCGCATCCAGCAGCAAGTGCCTCACGCCCGCTCGGCTCCGCTGTCTGGCCTCACCTCCGACCGTCGACCAATGGCACTCGCCTTGGCCGACTGAGCGATGAGGACACCCAAGCAGTCCTTTTTTTTTCGCACGCAGAATCCGATAGTCGCTCGCAAATCACCAACCACGACCTTCTCCGAACGAGAAGTTCCTGCCGAATGATGGCCGCCTCCCACGACATTGACACTGCACCGGTACAGCCGACGGACGAGCAGGAGCCGGACCTCGAAAAGCGATCGACTACGACCCTCGACGTCGACGACGACGCGTCCTCATCGGCGGCCTCCGTCGCCATCTCCCAGGAGCGTCGTTTCCTGTGGAAGCTCGACATTTGTCTGCTCACCTGGGCATGGCTTGGTGCGTCTCGCTCGCGCGCCGTCTGCGTTGCTCTCCCTGCGCTTGCGACGACTCGTCCGCTGTACGCGGGCTGACAACTAACTGCCTTCTTCCCTCCTGGCCCTCGGCCCCCCCCCCTCAACTCCTTTCATGCCTGCGCCTGCGCCAGCCTATTGCATCAAGCAGATTGATTCGTCAAACTACAAGACAGCGTACGCGAGCGGCATGAAGGAGGACGTGAGTAAGGCGACTGGGTGGCCGAGATGATACTGGCTGCGCCCAAAGCTGACCTAGTCGCACGCTTTGCTTTCCCGCAGCTCAACCTCTACGGTAACGAGCGTGCGGCCCCTAGTGCACCGTTCATGACTATCTGCCGAGACTCGCAGACTGATGCCGTCGCCCTTTCCTTCCCTCTCGCCAGTCAACTACATGGACACGACGTTTCGCGTCGGCTACGCCTGCTTCCTGATCCCCTCGCAGCTCGTGCTCGCCGACGGCCGCGTCCAGGCCCGCTACTGGCTGCCAGCGCTCGAGTGCGCCTGGGGCGTACTCGTCGGCCTCATGGCCTGCATGAAGAGTGCGACGGGCATGTATGTTTTGCGCTTCTTTATCGGGGCCTTCGGTGCGTCCATTTCCGTCCTTCTTCCCGGCAGTCCGGCGCGCATCTCGGAAGGCTGACGAGAGCGAGTCTCGCATCGCGCACACGCAGAGGCTTCCTCGTACCCGGGCATCATTGGCGTCCTCTGCTCGTGGTACACGCCGACCGAGCTGGCCACCCGCATCGCTATCTTCGGCACGTCGTACCCTGTGCGTTTTACCTCCTTAGCAGACGCTGCTGGCAGGACCTGGTCAGCGAGGCTGATTTGACGTCCGGCTCATTTATTTCCAGGGCGCCCAAATCTTTGTGTCCTTCATGCAAGCCGCGCTGTGGAAGGGGATGCAGAACAAGGGCTCGCTCGAGCCGTGGCAATGGCTCTTCGTCTTCAACGCGATCATGGTGCGCTCCATCCCTCCCCGCGATGAGTGACGGACGGTCGAGCCTTTTGAGCTTCGCCAGGCTGACCTACCCTACAATGTTCTGGGCGAGATCTCAGACGATTTTTGTGGCCTCGTTCGGATTCTTTCTGATTCCCGACAACCCGGTCAAGTCGAATGTCCCGTGGCTCAACGCCGAGGAGAAGGAGATCGCTAGGCTGCGAATGACGCGTGTCAAGAAACTGCCCCCTACCGTTCGTCCTTGATTCTCCCCCCTTTCATCTGGCTCTTGACAAAGATCGACTCAGCAGGATCTGACTCGTGCTTTGCTCCTGCTTTGCGACGTGCAGAGGGTCTCGGCGGCCCTGCTCAAAAAGGTCTTCACCTCATGGGTCATTTACGTCTTTGCCCTCGCGTATTCGTGCTGGACGTGGTCGCAAAACTCGAACACGTGGATCATTCTCTACCTAAAGTCGCTGACCAACGCCGACGGCAGCGCGCGCTTTGGTGTCTCGGAGCTCAATGCAATCCCCATCGGCGGCTGTGAGTCGCTGAGCGCTCGCTGCGGTGCTCAATTCCTGTTGCCGAGACTGACGCTTGTCCCGACCGTTGCGTTTTCCCAGACGTCCTGCAAATCATCGCCATGCTCGCTTTCGGCTGGCTCAGCGACCGCACGGGCCGGCGCGCGAGCCTCGTCGTCGTCCAGGAACTCACGCTCCTGCTCGGAGCCATCATCCTCTCCGTCTGGCCGGCGTCGTTCGGCCTCAAGATGTTCGCCTTCTTCACGCTCTGGCTTTCGAATGCGGCCGGTCCGATCTTGGTCGCATGGATGGCGGACCTCACGCCCTGCCCAGCACAGCGGTCGATCATTCTGGGCGTCTGCCTCACGCTCGTGTTCGCCATCGACTCGTTCGCAAACAGTGGGTGCTCCTGCCAGCCGCATCGCCCTCCAGGCCTGAATCCGGCCCGCGCTGACCCCTGCCGCCATGTCCTCACGCATGACAGTCTTCATCTACCCGGCTTCGCAGGCGCCCCACTACCACGTCGGCTACAAAGCGGCGGCGGGTTTTGCCGCTGCCTGCGTCGCCTTCACCGGTGTCTTCTACTGGCTCGCGCGGCGCACGCGGGCTGCACGCGAGGCACGCTCTATGATCGAAGCCGAGTGCGAGTGCCCTCCTGCTGCCAATGACTCGGTCTAGCGCCGTACCCTGACATACCCTTTGTACAAGCTAGATATGACAGAGATGTATCGTGTCAGAGTTCAGACTACCAGAGGGCGTGCGCAAGGTCGACGCTGTGTGTGCATGCTGGAAATGAGAACGGCACGGACTGAGGTAGAATGGGCGAAGAGAGGGGGTCGAAGATATGCGAAGCGGTACAAAATGAATAAAAGAAGGAGGAGGGGGGGTGGGGGGCAGCGGCGGGGAGAGGCCATCACACTCAGTCGCGGTGGCGTCGCAGCAGCAGGCGCTTCAGGAAGCTCTGCCGGCGGTGGTGCATGAGCGCCGTCTTTTTCTTCTCCTCGCTGAGAGAAGCAGCGTCATCCTCGTCCGACGCTGGCGCGGCCTCCTCGACCGTGAGCTCCACTTCTCCAGCGTCGTCCGAGTTAGGCCACATTGCGTCCTCGACCACCTCGGCTGAAATGTCCGCTTGTGCTGTAGGAGGCTCGGTGTCGTCGGTTGCGCGCGCGGCCAGTCCGGCCTTGCTGGACGTCGGCGTGACCTGGGAGACCAAGGCTGCGCTGCGCTTGGACCACTGTTCGGGGGACATGCACCGGCTGGCGGGTGACGTGACGGCGGCCTGTGCCGCTCGCTGTGCGGCCGCGGATGTCGTCGAGCTGGTCGACTCAACGATCTCGTAAAGATTCATGGCGTAAGAGCCGCCGCAGGCCGCGGTCGACTGCTGCGCGCAGGCCATGTTGCAGCGGTCGCCCGACAGCTTCGTGCCAGTGGCGATGCTGTTACCGCACTGCAAGACAGAGCCCGAGTGAACAAGCGATTCAACTTCAGCGAGCTCGCATGGAGGACGAGTAGAAGGAACGCACCAAGCACTGGGTGGAGTACTCGACGCCGCTGTACTTGTAGCCGGCTGCGGCGCACTGTTTGGCGCACCACGAAGGCGTGTTCTTGGACGCGCTGTCGAGGTAGAGGCCATCAAGGACTCGGGTCTGGCCGTCTGACCAGCAGCCAAGGGTCTTCCAGCCGCTTACGCTGACCTGCTGAAGCGTGGTCGCCGAAGACGTCGCAGCTCCCGCCGCCGCAATTGTTTTGGAGGTCATGGACGAGACGGCAGCGGAGGTGGCGGGCTTTGCGGCAACAGAAGTTGTGGGCTTTGCGGCAGCAGAGGTTGCGACCTTTGCGGCGCTCTTTTTGGCGTAGATATTAGAGATGAAGCCGCCGCCGCAGACCTTGGACGAGTCGCCCTTGCCTGACAGGTCGGACAAGCCTTCAGCAAAGGTTCGCGCGTGGGGGCGGTCTGAGCGACAAATCAGACAAGGCGACTGACAGGGCTTGTTGCAGTATGTCCCATCGTCCGAAATCTTGCCGTCACCGGTGATGCTGAGCTCGTTGCCACACTGTGTGGTTCGACCGGCACACGAAGGGCAACGCCGTCAGCAGATGTTGGGCTCGAGAAGAGGTGCAGATCAATTGGCAAAGGGACGCACGTAGCACTCCTCTCCGTTTTGCAGGCCAGCGAAGGTGTAGCCGAGGCCGCTGCAGCGCGCGCGGCAGTAGTCGGGCGAGTTCTGCCAGTCGTCGACCTTATTTCCGGTCAGGAGCCTCGTCGGCCCGTTGTCGGCGTAGCAGCCAAGATAGTCCCAGTCGTCTTTCCAGGCGTTCTCCCCCGCAGGGTCGGCGGCGTGGCGCAGGTCGCTGAAAAGGAGGATGAGAGCTACTGTCAGTGGCGCGAGCGAGGAGATGTCACGGGGGTGTCCGGATCAAACGCACGTCTGGGCGCCGTTGGGCATACCGTACTCCTCTACAGGTGACAAAGCGAGAGGCGTCAGTGGAGTCGCAGTCTTTGCGCCTCGCCACAAAGTAAAGAATGGCCCACGTACCATTGTAGTATGGGGGGTCCGTGTCGGGGTTGAATGCATTGGTGCGCTCATTGACGCCCCAGTAATGGGGATTCTGCAAGAGAGAGAGAGGAATTTAGAACTGGGCGCAACAGGTGCAAATGTGCTGGACGAGCACAAGTGTTGGCGCACCTTGGGTCCCCTGACGCAGAGGTCGGGCGCGTTCTTGCACCGCCGAGCGACCCTCGGTGAAGGCAACGGGTCGGTGCGCGTTGTAGAGGTGACTTTGGCCTTGAAAAACGTCAAATACATCCGAAGGGCGACGCCTGAGAGGGGCAAAAAGGATCGGTGAGGACGTTCAGCCGATGCACAAATGTAAGCAGATGTTGGGCACAGCGAGACGTACCGTCTGAAGGTCCGGCGCCGTGAATCCAGCCCCAGACACCGTGGCAGCCCCCGCTCGGGCTTTTAGACAGGCAGCGCTCGAGGGTCAGGTCGCGTGCGCGGGGAGGACTAGGCACAAACGAGATTCGGGGGCAGCGCACCAAGGTGGGAGGTCGGAAGGGATGTCGAACGTCGTTCGGGCGTAGAACGGACATGCCCGGTTGGTGGTGATAACGATGAAGTCCTCGGGCGTCAGCTTGTCCGGGTCTGACTCCCACGCCAGGGCCAGGGCGCAACCCTTGGTCCCGTCGGTCGGTCCGCCCTCCCACGTGTCGGGCGTGTGTACAGCTGGCGCGCGCGCCGATATCGTTAGCAATGCGCAGGCGGAAGCGAACCTTCCGCACAGAGAGATAGATGACTCACCAATAGGCCTGTCGCAGACGTTGTTGTACTTGAGAGACTCCTGCCCAATGTTCCAGCTAGTCTGACCCTGGTACACGGAGGCCAGGATCAGCATCATTACAGGTTGCACAGCTTCATGAGAAGACTGGAGAGACCTTGTTGCACGCGATCTCCGTTGTCACAGTCCCTCCGCTCGGCAGCTCGAGGAAGACACCGGGCTGAGGGGGTTGGTCTTTGGCGCCTCTGAACCACCAGCCGACGCCTCCGGTCCCGGGACCGAAGCCAATCTGCATGAGCGGGATGACCGGGTGGGAGGTGTTGATGCAGGTGTCGTCCTTGCCGTTGCCGCCCTGCGAGTCGTGGGACGACCGGTGTTCAGGACAGTAATCAGCCTGCAAGTCGAGTGCTCGAGCGGCAGGAGGAAGGGGAGGTTACCGACATCGCAGAAGCCGTACATCGAAGGATGCCAGAGTCTGGGCGGCATCCGAACAGGGTACGCGCCGAAAAGAGGCCGGTCAGCTTTTGTTCGAAGCCGCAGCGGTGACGAAGTCGCACCCACGCAGCATGGGCTTCTACTTCGACGACCCTGCTCAGGAGGGCGAAGGCGACAAGCGTCAGGATGGGGGCCGTGCGGTACATGCGGCGGCGGCTGCGAGGTGGCGGGTCAAGTGAGGGGGAGGGGGTTGGGGAGACCCAGGGCTACTGGGAGGGGAGGACTTGGGAGGGCGGTATATAAGCGTCGCGAGCTCGTCGACGTAGAAGGATGAGCGAAGCGGTCGCAGGCTTGGCGGTTGAAGTCTGTCTCCGGGGGCAAGACAGGAATGGTGCGACAGTGGAGGCAGGAGCCGATGGGTTGTGGTCTGGGCGACAGGGTTGAGGCGGGAAGCTGCAGCAAGCCAGCTGGATGTGGGGAGGGGCAGGGACGAGGAGGGAAAGGGGAAGAGGGAGGGGTGCGGCACGGCTGCGTCGCACGAGCTATCTCAGCGACATGCGCAGATGCCCGCCTGAGGGCGACGAACCAAGAGAACGGAGGTGTTCATTCAAGATCGGCCCTGGATTGAGCGTCAGCAGCATCCGGTCCTTCTCGTTGGAGCAGAAGCCGAGACGTCGGCGGCCACCGACGAGAGCTCGACAGATGTCTGGCGGCGGTTTGACAGGCGCGAAGGGCCGAGCCGCCGAAGGCCTGCCGGCGGCCAAAATGCAGATGCCATTCATGCTTCGCAGGTCGCCGGCCGGCCGAGAGCCGCCGAGCCCGACTGCGCCTCCAGTCAACCTCAACCTCAACCTCACGCGCAAGCAGCTGACATGCTGAGACGTGCTGGTGCCGGGCGAGACAATGCGCGTGCCCGTCTATCGAGGAAGAGAACAAAATGTCGCAAAACGACATGAGATGCAGATCAGGACAGGAGGGAGGCAAGGGAGTCGGCGTCGGCCACATCGTGCTGCAGCCGTCGCATCGCGCGCGCGTTCCGACCGGCGGACCACGCGTGCGAGCGACGGTTCCGCCAGAGGGAAGAGGTCATTCCTTCCTCCTGGGCAGTCGCCACGTCGGTCGCAGCTGCTCGCGACACGAGCGCCGTCACGCTCGCCGTGATGGCCGCCTGGGCCTTCGACGCCTGAAGCCGGAGGGCCGACTGCTGCGGCGTGAGGCAGGCCGTGATCTGGGCTGGCGAGGGGACGGTCGCCGTCGGCTTTGCGATGGAGGAGGAGGAGGAGGAGGAGGAGGAGGAGGAGGAGGAGGAAGAAGAGGAGGCTCGAAGGGATCCAGAAGAATATGCGGAAGCGGACGACAAGGAACGCGACGAGAGGGACGCCGAGTACGAGGATGCGGCGGCCGAGGTCGAGGCCGAGAAGGCGGCGGCGGGGACGGAAGACGATCGAGCCGACGACGAGGAAGCCAACACTGTGCGGATCGAGGAGGACGACGGCAGGGCACTGGAAGGCGAGGCGATCGCCTTGCGCCGGTAGAGGTTCTGAGTCCCGCCGCCGCCGCACAGCTCCGTGGAATTGTTGGCGCCTGACCGGGGGATGAGGAAACCTCCGTCAGCGTGCAGTCTTTGGTGTCGACCCATAGAAGCAGGCAAGAGTAGCTCAAGCTCACAGGCCATCGGGCACCAGGACGCGTCAATCTCCGAGCCAGTGATGTAGTTACCGCACTGAAGACAGCAGACAGACGACGGACTCAGACGTCAGCGCGGGACGCAGTCGCCCGAGGAGATGCCAGAGCGGTACGCACGCCGCACTGCGAGCCGTATTGGAGGCCTGCGTAATCGTACCCGAGGCCGGCGCAGGTCGCAAGGCAGAATTCGATGCTGTTCTGCCACGTGTCGATGAAGGTGCCATTGAGCATCCGGCTGTTGTCGCCCCAGCAGCCCATGGCCTCCCAGTCGTCGAACCAGGCTGACTCGGCGACCGGATCGGCAACATAGCGCAGGTCGCTGTCGAGGCGGGCATGAGGTAGAATGTCAGACCGCTACGCCGCAAAAGAGGAGGCAAGACCAAGCAGGGGACGCACGTCTGGGCGCCGTTCGTGATGCCATAGTCATCTACGGCAAGAGGAGAAGGTGCGATGGTCAGCAGACGACCGCACAAGAGAGGCGCAGAAGCGGTGGGCGTGCGCTCGAAACTGACCATTGTAGTAGGGCGGGTCATAACTGGGGTTGAAGGCGTTGTTGCGGTCGTTCATTGACCAGTAGTGAGGCTGCTTGGGGCCCTTCACGCACAGGTTGGGCGCGTCGACGCATTTTTGAGCGACTCGGGGCTTGGGCAGCGGGTCGGTCCGCGTCGTGCCCGTCAGCATGACCTTGAACGGGGTCAGGTACATCTGCATGCGACGGCCAGAGAGGTGGAAGCGGCCAGGAGGGGGAGATTAGCGATCGAGGTGAGAGCGCGCTCCGGCCACGAGAAGTGGATAGAGGAAGGGACAAGCCTGGTACGAGTAGCCCCCATAATCGCCGGCTTCATGGATCCAGAGCCAGAACGCATGGCAGCCTCCGCTAGGACTGCGAGCGAGAACGTCGTCGGTCGGACGCGGGCGAAGCAAAGTTGTCAGCGCGCGTGCCACGGCCGAGGGGCCGAGAGAGGATGTACGTACCAGGGAGGCAGGTCGTCAGGGATGTCAAAGGAGGTGTGCATCCAAAAGGGACAGGTGCGGTTGGTCGTGATGATGACCATGTCTTCGGGCTGCGGTTGAATTAGGCAGAAGTTGCAACAGTGTGAGCGGCCGAGGGTGTGGTGCGCGGACGCAAGAACGCACCTCCAGCTTTTCGACGTCCGACTCCCAGGCGAGGGCGATGGCGCAGCCCTTCGTGTCGTCCGATGGGCCGTTTTCGAACGTGTCGGCGGTATGAAGCGCTGCGAGCAGATACCGGATGAGCACGCGCGCGTCAGAAGGAGGGCAGCGCCTCAAGAAGCAGCACAGGGAGGACGCACGGGGTGGACCCCAACAGGCGTATGTCTCGTCGAGCGCGGCCTCGCCGATGTTCCAACTGGTTTGGCCTTTGTTACAAGCAAGCTCTGTGTGTATTCTTCCTCCCGAAGGAAATTCGAAGTAGACGCCGTCAGCCGGGGGCTGGTCTGCGTTACCGTGCATGCGCCAGCCTGAGCCGCCGGTTCCGGGCCAGTAGCCCTCGTCCTGGGCGGGGTTGACCGGATTGCTCGTCTGCGAGATGGGCGTGCGAGCGGGCAAGTCTCGTCAGTATCTATCGCGAAGGGCATCCGAGGAGCGCAAATACTGACGTTGATGCACGAGTCGTTCCTGCCGCCGCCGCCCTGCAGAAGGATGAACAACGCGGTCAGTCGGATCAGCCCACGACTAGCGTCAAGGATGCCCGCGAGTGCAGAGAGGGCGACATACGTCGCAGAAGCCATACATCTGACGTCCGCAGCAGGTAGATAGGTCAGCTCTGAGGGCAGCCGAGGCGAGGAAGCGCAAGCAAGAAGGGCCAGCTAGACGCACCGATGGATGCCAGAGCCTTGCAGTCGTATAGGGACGGCATCCGTCAGCCGAGGGCCGGCACAGCAATACAAAAGAGATGCGCTGAGAGAGAAACGAAGGACGTACGCAACGTGCGCCTCGGCGACGGAGCCGAGGAAGGAGGTTGCGAGAAGCAGCATCAGAACCGACCGATGCCGGATAGAGGAGCGAGCGGGCATGTGAAGAATCGAGGAGCGTCCGGATAAGATAAGAGAGCGCGAGGAGGTTGTGGGAGGTGCAGGGGAGAGCCGGGGGTGGGAGGACAGAGAGCGTGGGGGTCGAAGAGGGAGAAGGGGCCGAAGAGATCAGAGCCAGCTGATCTGCTTGAGGTTTAGTAGGGGAGATCCGATGTGGAGGCGGGGGAGCAAAGCGAGTGTCGAGGGGAGGCTAAGGATGGGCGAGCGAGGTCGAGGCTGAATCGATGGGCCCCTCCAGGAGGTTCGATGCCGAGGATTAAGTTGGTCGAAATGGTGGGAGGAAGGAAGGTGGTGTTGGTGTCAGGACGCGAGGTCGCAGACGCTCGCGAGCAAACGGTCGGAAGGAAGGGGGGGGGGGGGCAGACGACGCGCAGCTTTCTGGATGATCAGCAGGACTCGATTCTCGCGCGTGCATGAGCACCCGACAGCTGCTTCTGCAGGGAATGAGGGGGCGCGCGCGCGTCAGCAGAGAGCGCTCACAAGGCGAGGAGGGCGTGGTCGAGCGGGGAGACGGAAGCGGGACGTCGAGGGCCCGCGCCCACGAGGACAATGAGAAAGGGGAAAGCGGCCGGTGGCGCTCGAAGGCGGTCAGAATCTCGATCGCTTTGCTCAAGACTGCTGCGCGCCGTCCGCAGATCTCTCTTACCAGCTCTCCTGCGAGCGCCGTCGACTCTCGAGCAGATCAGGAAGCATCGATCCATTTCGTCGATTGATGATGAGTGCCGACTGACAGAGATGAGACTTCTCGCCTCTTCGTGGTTGCTACAACACATCAGGGGGCTATTCTTGCCTCGAGGACGCTGAGAGTGAGGCCTCGGCCCTGGTGTTCTTGAGACAGCTCGCGTATAAGACGCGAGCCAAACCTCAGCAGCAAACCCCCGGTGCGCGGCGAGCGCAGCCAGCAAGCCCGCCAGAGACCGACAGCGGGCACCTCCAGGCAGGGCAGCGCGCAGGGCAGCACCCGGCGGCATACACCGGCGACTGCCATCCTTCCCCCTTCCGTCGTGAACGAGTCCATCAGACGCGGCCAACCATCGAGACCCCTTCACACAGGTTCACCTTCTCCGTTACTTCGGACCCCTCTTTGCCCTCTCTTGGGATCGCCTTTCTCTCCGAGCCCACGGAACGCCTCCCGCTTCCTCCACCGACCCTGTCGCCGTACATCCTCGCCAAGCGCAACAGCCTTCAACACCCTCCCAGCTCCCGTCTCCGACCCTTGTCCGACCCACTCCGTACACCGCCTTCTCGAGGGTTCCCCGGCCGGACGAAGCCAGACCCGCAATCAAGGGAGGCGCAAGAACGGTCGCTCTCACTCTTTACTTCTCTCCTCCTGCCCTAGCGGCACCCCTTGCAGCTCGCCGAAGGCCCTTGGACTGCACCCTCCTCTTTCGCTTCCCGCTACAGCGCCAGCCGCTGCTGCCATCATCTCCCCTCGACTCGCCATGGATTCAGCTTCCACACGCCCGCCTGGCCAGCTCGAGACCCATTCTCGGACGGCATCGTCGTCGACCATCAGCGGCAACCCGCATGCCCCGACCCGCTCGCCCTCGCTCTCTGGCTCGGGCCAGCCCTCGCGGTACCTGCGAAGGATCCCCGTTCCTTCCTCCGAAGGCGGCGAGCCCTCTGCGCCGGGTATGTCGCGCCAGAACTCGTCGTCGCAGGGCCACACGCCGAGGACGATGACGCCGACGAACGCCTTGCTCACGCCGCGCATGGCACAGGGCGCTATGTTGGGCGGCGACCGCGGGCGGACGCCGTCGCCCCAGCCGCAGACCACCGACGAGCTTGCGCCGCCGCTGGGCAAGGCTGAGCCATCGCCGGGCGAGACGAGCGAATCTCCGCGGGCGACGTCGTCCCAACGACAGTTCGTCCTGCCCGTCGACCGGCCGACGAACAATATGCTGCCGTCGTACCCGCCGCCGCCGCCGCCGACAGACAAGCATGGTCGGCAGCTGCCGTCCAAGGGCAAGGAGAAGAAGCCGCGACCGGTCGCCAAGGAGCTCAGCAAGCGCGAGCTTTACCTGATGCAGAAGCATAAATCGACGTCGGCCGGCGATGAGCACTACGTGGACGGCGACGGCGCGGACGAAGGCGCCATTCCTGTTCACGGCAATTACCGTGACTCGACCGAGTACGTCTTCCTGGAAACTCTCCTGCGCGCAGCGAAGGCAAGTGCTGATATTCTGCCTGTGGCCCTGCCTACATGCTTCGGATGCAGCAACGAGCTCTCACCGCTGCTGTCGTCGGTGCCGTCGACGACGTGGTCGCTTCACAGCGAGCTCGAGTTCGACGACCTGCCGAAGAACAAAATCGACAAGGCCCGGCTCAAGGGGCCAGACGTCGAGCCCTTCTCGGCTGACGCCCTGCCGAGCACGCGCCGCATGTGGGAGGCCGGCCTGTGTGAAGTCCAGGACGAGAACGGTCACTACGTGCCCTTTAACGAGCTCATCCGCGGCGACGGCGGCCGCCGAACAGCCGTCTTCTTCATCCGCCACTTCTGGTGTGGTGCGTGTACTCCTCCGTCCCTGCTGGACTGGTGGTCTTGCGGCCAACCCGCGCAGTCTGACTGACCCTTTTGTCCCCCCCCCCCCTCTCACGGCTTCCAGGCCAGTGCCAGGACTACATGGCCAACTCGATACCGGAGCTCGACGTCAACGTGCTCGAGCGGCACAAGATGAACATCGTCATCATCTCGAACGGCCACTGGCAGATCATCAAGAAGTACCGAGGTGTGCCCGTCCCTCTGCATGGGCGGCCAGCATTTCGCAGCTGCTGACTTGACGTGTCCCTCCCGCAGAGATTTTCAACTGCCCGTTCCCCATTTACGTCGACGGCCCGCGCCGGCTGTACAACTACCTTGGAATGACGCTTCTCAACAACGACTTTGGCTCATTCAAGCAGGCCGATCGCAGTCGGTACAATGTCAACACGGTCCCCGGTCAGCTCGTCCGCGGCATCGGCAATGGCCTGTTCCGCATGCCGCTGCGCGATCCTGGAAAGCTCGTCCAGCTTGGTGCGCCGCCTCCACTTTCGTCGCTGGCCCGTTCTCGCCGCCTCTCGGACGCTGACCCTCGAAGCCTCTTTCCTCGCATCTCCAGGCGGCGAATTTGTCTTCAACAACGCTTCGACGTGCGTATTCGCCCACCGCATGGTTCACACGTCCGACCACATGGAGGCTGTCGACGTCCTCGGCGAGGTTGGCATCGACCCGGAGGAGTTCTTCCCGGCGGACGGCACGACGCCGACCATGTCGACTGTTCAGCTCCCGCCGACGGACAAGGAGCGGATCCGCCAGGAGCTCGACACGGTCGCGAGCGCCATCACGGACGAGGATGAACAGCGGCAGGAGGAGTACGAGCGCAACTGGGAGGCCCGGCGGGAGGCCGAGCTCGAACGCATGCGCCAGGCCAAGGAGGACCGCCGAGCCGGCAAGGGCCGCGAGAGCAGCTCGAGCCACAACAGCCCAGCGGCGCCTGTCGTCGGCGCGTTTGCCGACGTCGGCGATGTCTTCCGCCGGCGGGGCGAGCTCGACGAATATGACGAGGACGAGTCCGACGTGTCGGACGCCGAGCGCGCCAAGAACGCCCGGCCGTGGACCGAGGAGGAGCAGATGCAGGTCCTGTCCGAAGGCATGTCGTGCGTCCGCGTCATGGACGACGGCACGCCTTCGCCGCAAGGCCGTGACCGCGAGGATAGTGCGGCAACAGTTGGCAGCCAATTCGTTGGTTTCGACCGCAACTCGGCCAGCAGCAGTCTCGACGAGTCCGAGGGCCACGCGGGCGGCCTCGGTGGTTCGCGCCGCTAGAAGCAAGGGGCACTCCGTTTTCTCATCGCATCTCGTCACTTGACTTACTTACATACATGCATCCCCTCTCCCTTCCCAACAAACGGTTGCTTTCCTCTCTCATCTCGTCTTTAGTCCGGCATCTTTTTATCTTTGTCCCAGTCTGATTGCTCCCCGTCGCTTTGATGTCCCGCCGCTTCTTGTCCGCCCTTCCTATCGCTCGCAACTCTGCCGTCTATCTCTTGGACTCGATGCATGCTGTCTCCGCACATGCCCCGATCAAGCGCCATCCGAGGACTGTCGAGCCGACGTGCCGTCGCGCAAGTGTCGTGCTGGCAGTCGAAGACACACGGCCACCCGAAGCGAGAAATCGCTCCTCTTTGCGCGCGTGAACGGAGGCTCCCCGTCCTCCCTCTGTCACTCACCCCCCGACTTGCCCTCTCGAACTTCCTCCCTCTCTCTCTCTCTCCTCCCTCTCTTTCCTCTTCTCGCTCCTCCAGCTCACCTTTCCCAAGAACCTAGAGGTCGATGTCGCACCTTTTCCCAAGTCAGGGCGGCTACGGCGGCCAAGCCCAGGGCTACTCGTCCTCGGCCTACCCGCACGCCCAGACGCCCGACCTCGCCTTCTTCGGCGCGGCACCGAGCGGCAGCAGCTCGGGCGGCTACGGTGGCTATGGCGGCGGTGGAGAGGGTATCAGTGGTAGCATGGGCTCGATGGGCGGCTCGGGCGTTGGTGGTGGGCTCGGCAGGCTGCAGGGCGAGGGGAGATGGTGGGAGGCCTTCGGCACCAGCGCCTTCGAGGGCGAGCCTCCTCTGCTCGAGGGTGCGTCTTCGCCTTTCTCACTCTCCTGTGATCTCTGATGGGATATGGCGATGGCGAAGGCTGATCTGCTCCTTCTCCGCTGCGTTGAAGAGCTCGGCATCAACCCGTCGCACATCCTGTCCAAGTCGCTCACCGTCCTGAACCCGCTGTCGAAGCCCGACGAGCACATCATGGACGACGCCGACCTTGCGGGTCCCGTCCTCTTCTGCTTCTGCTTCGGCATGGTTCTCCTCTTCGTACGCCCATCTCTTTTGAGCAGCTTCTGCTGCCGATGCTCCGAGGTCGAAACGACGATCTGGCCGATGGCTGAGCGTCGCCTCCCTCCCCTCACAGTCTGGCAAGCCGCAGTTCTCGTACATCTACGCGATCGCCGTCCTCGGCACCATCTTCATGTACACGCTGCTCAACCTCATGAGTGCGCGCGGGATCGACGCCTACAGGACGGCGGCCGTCCTTGGTTACTGCCTGCTTCCGATGGTCGGGCTCGGCACGCTCGGCATGGGCGTCGGCATGGAGTACGTCGCTCCTCCCCGCTCGCTGTACCTTCTCGCTTCTCGCTCCGCACGCTGACACTCTCGCCTGCACATCTGTGCGCAGCCGTCCGCTCGGCTACATCATGTCGCTCCTGTCAGTTCTGTGGTGCACGCACGCGGCGTCGTCTATCTTTATCGCCGTTCTGCGCATGTCGGACCAGCGGTTCCTCGTCGCCTACCCCGTCGGCCTCCTGTACGGCTGCTTTGCCCTTTTCAGGTGCGTTCCCGCCAATGCTTCCGTTCCTGCTTGCCTCAGACTCGCACGATCAGCCGCTCAAAGCCCTCGACTCGCGCGTGCCCCACAGTGTGTTCACCGTCGGCGTCCCAGGGTCCAAGTAGGGCGGCTTGCGCTTGCTCGCCGACAGCCTCCTTCCCCACCCCCTAGAAAGCCAACCATCAACACCCTGGATTAGGATGACCGCTTCCACCCCCTTCACCTTGTTTCGACGAGACGAGCTCGGTACAGTCTTGCTGCTGCCCATGTTGTGCTCTTCATTTTCATTCTCGGCGGGCCCGCGTCTCTAGGCGAGCACGCCCTTAGTCGACGGCACGTCGTTACCGCCCGTGCGCTCGATGGCCTCACGGATTGCGAGCGCGAGCGCCTTGAAGCTCGCTTCGGCGCTGTTTGCAAGAAGACGAGCGATGGACGTCAGCCAAAGAGCGACACACGAGGGAGTGAGAGTGCCGAGCAGGGAAGGGGACACGCACATGTGGTGGTTGTTGACGCCCCGGATCGAGTCGACGTGCAGCGTGACACCGGCGGCCTGCGCAAACGACTCGAACACGTGCGAGATCATCTCGGTCGACACTGTCATGGGGTCGGACGAGGGGCAAGACAGGTGTGCGAGGTCAGCATGGCAGTACGATGCGCTGCAACGCAGCCAGCGAGGAGAGCAGCGCACGGTCTCCGATCTTCTCGCGCGTAAACGGCAGGTGACCGCAGAAGTAGGGGCGGGACGAGATGTCAAGGACCGCGCGCGAGAGGGCCTGTCGAAAGAAGGGCAGAGCAGGTCGCCGAGTTAGGCCTGAACGCGCAGTGCGAGCGGGCGGGCACAGATTGGGCTTAGAGGCGGCGCACCTCGTCGAGCGGGGCAAAGCCCGTGCCGTACCGCCGGATACCACGTCGCTCGCCGAGCGCCAGCTTGAAGGCCTCGCCCAGCGCGAGCGAGCAGTCCTCAGCCGTGTGGTGGTCGTCAATGTGGATGTCGCCCTTGCAGTGCAGCGTGAGCGACATCTGGCCGTGCTTGGCCATGGCGTGCAACATCTGTTTTCCAGGGGCAAGAAGCGCGCACGAGGCCAAATTAGCTTTTTAAGCGACGTCGAGGTGGAGCAGCAGTCGCAAAAGGCTGACGGACGTGGTCGAGGAATCCGATGCCGGTGTCGACCGAAATCGTCTGCGTGTCGACGCCCGGGCGCACGTCGAGCGCAATCGAGCAGACAATGTTGGTCTCGCCGGTCACGCGCGTGACGGTCGCCGCGCGGACGGGCATGGCGGACGAGGCAGCTCCGGTGACGGCGGCGTCGGCGACGGGCACGGTCGTGTTGGGCGAGGCAGACATCAGGAGTGGCAGAGCAGGTGGTCGACGAGTGGGCTGGAGTCGGATTGGTGGAGGTGAGGCTGGCTGGTCGAAGCGGGCGAGGCATGGGCGGAGGTCAGCGGCAGCGCCGGCAGCGTAGGCTGTTATGCACCACAGAGACAACGAGAGCCCACCAGAAAAGACCGAGCGGACGATAGCGAGCGACGACAAAGAGTGAGGGGAGGGGGGCGAGGGTACAAAGGAAAGGTGAACTGCTGCTGGTCCTGCTGCCGTGCTCGACTCGTTGACCTGCGCCGGCGGCGGGCTCCGGGGCGCGAGTTACGCAAGGGTCCCAGAACTTACGGACGCAACTTACGAGCCCCCGCAGCGGCCCAAAGGGGCGCTCGACCGGAGGCGCTCGTCCTCCATTCCACCACCATCGCCTCCCTCCCTCTTCCCGCAACGCGTTCGCATCCACTGGAGATTTCGTCATGTCTGACGCACCCGAGGCATCCACATCGTCGGCTCATGTTGCTTCCACTCCCTCGGTTCCCTTCTTCAGGAAGAAAGCGCGCCCTCGCCCGACGGCTCGCCAGCGCTCGGCCTCGCCCCCTCAGGCCGACCCGTCCTCCTCGTCGACGGCCGCCGCAGCTGCAGCGTCGTCATCAGTCCGCATGCCGTCCAAGCGGTCGGTCTACAATCCGCTCGTTCAGGGTACCAAGCGAAAGTCGAAGCGTGACGCCGACGACGACGACTTCGATGACGACCTCGGCCTTGGCGACGATTCGGGTGTTGGCGTCAACTGGAAGGCTAGCGGCACGAGCAAGGCGACCAACGCCAACTTTGTCACAGGCGGCCTGGATTGGGACGCCGACGCCGAGGAAGATGAGGAGAAACGCAAGCGACAGCGGCTGGTCGATGTGAGTGCCCTCTGGCCATTCGTACCGAACTGGCCCATCAACGGTTCGAGACGCTCCCGCGTGCTGACAAACCTCCCACACTCCCCTTCCTGCTCGTCCACAGGCAGCGCTCAACGAAGGCATCCCGGACGACGGCATGTATCACGGCGCGGCCGCGTACAAAACACACATCGAGCAGCGCGAGAGCGGTGTTTCCAACAAGATGAAGGCGGGGCCGCAGAAGGCGTCGAGTAACATCCGACAGATCACCGTCATCGACTACCAGCCCGACGTCTGCAAGGACTACAAAGGTTCGTCTCGTCCTTGCTCTTCCTGCTCGTTAATCTCGTCCTGCCTTCAATTTGCGCCGTTAATGACTCACCTTGTCTCGCTCTTCTGCCGTCGCCGACCCTCGCAGAGACCGGCTGGTGCGGCTTCGGTGACACCTGCAAGTTCCTGCATGACCGCGGCGACTACCTTTCCGGCTGGCAGCTCGACGCGCAGCACGAAAAGTCTCTACGCGAGGACCGGCTCGCAGGCGACGAGGCAGGCTCGTCTGACGACGACGACGAAATTCCGTTTGCGTGCCTCATCTGCCGCAACGCGTTTGTCGACCCGGTCGTGACCAAGTGCGGCCACTACTTTGACTCGGCTTGCGCGATCAAGCGGTTCGCAAAGACGCCAAAGTGTTTTGCGTGCGGCGCGCCGACCGGAGGGATGTTCAACAGCGCGACGGCGGTGCTGAAGAAGCTCGAGGCCAAGCAGAAGGCCAAGGACGACCGCCGGCGCGAGGAGCGCGGCACGCCCGAGCTCGAGGACGGCGAGGGCGGCTTCCGGATCGAGAGCGGCGGCGAGGACGACGAATGATGTCGATTGCTGCTTTGTAGCTCATCTTGTGTGCGCGCTTGCGGCCGCCTGCTATGCCTTGTGCATCGAGTGAGCAGCCAACCGCCTGCGCCAGGCCCAAGGTGAAAGCGAGTGAGCCGCAAGTCGCAAACACCTGCGCGCGGTCGACAGGCGCGAGAAGATGTTCGTAAGAGGTCATGAATTCCCGCGCCAAGGCTGCCTACAGAGCGCGAGGGACCAGGAGGGGTTCGAGAGGGTCCGCGAGCGAGCGTCAGTCTACTGCTCGTCGACACAGGTCGAAGGCTGGCCAGGCAAGGGCGCCGAGGGCAAGAGATCGAGCGCAGACGCACCTGGCCGAGATCTACTTCTTGCCCTTGCCCTTTCCGCCCTTCTGTGCGACCGCGACAACCTGCGAGCCAGACAAAAGAGAAGAAGAGTGGCCGTCCGTCGTCAGCCCTCCGATTCGCGGTTGTGAGAGGGAAGCCGGGGTGGAGGAGAGAAGGCCGCCGCACCTTCTGCATCTTCTCCTTTTGCTCGACCGCGCCCTCCGACATCCAGTCCTCGAGCTCGCCAACAAACGCGTTGCTGCCCTCTTCTTCCTCCGAGCCGAAGCCGCTGTACTTTGTCTTGAAGCGACCAATACGGCCAAACTCGTCCTGGAGGTCGCGCGAAGCGACGCGGTTCGGGTACCAGAGCGGGTGGTTCGACAGGTCCTTGGTGAGCTTGTAGACCGACCTCGGCGAGGTCGTCCACTGCGTGAAGGATGAGCCGTCGGCGAGCACGACCTGCTGCGGGTAGAGCGGCGGCGAGGCTGGCGGCAGGCCGAGCGGGACGTGCCGGTGGGTGCGCCCCGGCCGGGCGGTCGAGAGCGAGTCCTTGAGCGGGAAGCGGTCGTGCGAGCGGCGGAGGTAGCCAACCTTTTGGTAGGCCTGGAGCGAGGTCGACGCGCGCATGATCCCGAGAAGTTTAGGGAGATTCCAAAAGAGAGTGGCTACAGGAGGGAACGGTGCGAGTGGGGGTCAAGGAAGGGCGTCGAGGTCGATGCTGGCTGGCTGGCTGTCCGCTGCAGGGCTCAACTTGCGCCTGCAGTTTGAGTGCGCTCACACTGCGTGGTGGCTCGTGCGCCGCCGCCCCGCCCTTTTTTGCGCAGAGGCCCAGCCAGAGGCAGCCCGAACTCTTCCTTCCAGACACCTCCCGTCCTTGTCCCTCTCACCACCCCTACAGACATCAAAGCAATGGGTGCGTTGGCCCGAAACTGGAACAACTTGAGGTCCCTGCACGCTGACTCCGTCTCGCTACCCCCTGTTCGTTCGTCCGTGATCGCAGCTCCCAAGAAGAAGGCTACCAAGGTCGCGCTTACCGACTTCCTCGGCGGTGCGTTCGACCCGACGTCTGCTCTGCTCTCCCGGGCGCGCCCTCTGCCCCCCTGCCGCTCGAGCGACGCAATCTGACATGTCCCTGTGCCTTTTCTCGTGAATTTGCTTCTGTAGGAGGATCGTGGGCCGACGACGTCGAGGAGCTTCCCACCGCTCGTGCGTCCCTTCCGTTGCCTCGACCTGGTCTGGTCGTCTGCGAGGACAATGGGCCGCCCGGACCCGGCTGACTCCCTCCCTCGCCCTTGCTCCTCTTGCCACAGCCGCCGCCCGCCCCGAAGGCTTCTCGTCGTCCGGCGGAGGCGACTTCATGTCGCGTCCTGACCGAGGGGAGCGCTCCGAGTTCTGTGCGTCGCCTTGAGAGAGGTCCACATGATGAACCCTTCGGCCGGCGCTGACATGGCCTCGCCGCTTGTCGCTCCTCCTCTTCGGTCCACCTCGCAGCCGGCCCTCCCCGCGAGGAGCTGCCCATGCCGACCGCTCCCCCTTACACGGCCTTCCTCGGCAACCTTGCCTTCGACGTTGGAGAGTCCGAGGTCGAGGGTTTCTTCGAGGGCATGAAGGTGCGCCGCCGAAGCGCGCGCTGCTGCTCCGCCCCCCCCCCCTTCGCCTGTCGCTGTTCGACTGACCCATCTTTCCCTCCCCATCCACGGCTTTTGTAGCTCAACAGCATCAAGATCATCAGCGACATGGAGGGCAAGCCTAAGGGTTTCGGCTACGTCGAGTTTGCGTCGCTTGACGACCTCAAGGAGGGCCTCAGCCGCAGCGGCGGCCAGCTGGCCGCTCGTACCGTCCGCGTGTCCGTTGCCGAGCCTCCCAAGGGCGGCTTTAAGTCGGGCGGCATGTTTGGCGGTGTCGCCGACGAGAAGTCGTCCTGGCGGCGCGAGGGCCCGCTCCCGCCCCTTGCCGGCGGCGCGCCCGAGCGACGCAGCTACGGCAACTCGTCCCCCCGCGTCGGCGACGACGAGCCTGAGCGTGACTGGTCGGCTGCGCGCGGCTCGCGCTTCACCCCGTCGACCGACTCGTCCCCTCGCTTCGGGCAGGGCGCGCCTCCCCCGCGATCGGGAGGCTTTGTGAGCGAGAGCGGCGCCGCGGCCGAGGCTGCGAGCCAGTGGCGAACCGGCAAGCCCCTGTCGGGTCCGCCGCCGCCCGGCGCTGGCTTTGTCCCCCGCGGTGGACCGATGGACCGGGATGCGCTTCCTCACCAGCGATCGCCCAGGCCCGACATTCCCGCCGGACCGGCCGACACGGAGAAGGAGGTGCGTCTTTGCGAGCGCCACACTGACCGTGGTTCATACCTTCTCTTCTCGAGCGATATGACTGCTGACATAATGGATCCGCTCTGGCTCGATTGCGCATCTTCTCGCAGTGGGTCCGAGGTGCCAAGTTTGTTCCGACGCCCGAGCCGCAAAGCCGCCCCCAGCGCGACTTCCAGGCTCGCCCGGGAGGCCCGCACGCCGACAACGAGCCGTCCGACTGGCGCACTGGCCCCCGACGTGGCCCTCCCAGCCGACAAGGCAGCGCTGAGAGTGCGTGCTGCAGTTTCAATCGCTCGCGCCCTGTGATGTTTGCGAGCTGACACTGGACGCGTTACTCTACCTGCTTTAGACTCTGCCGCCTCGTCTCCCCAGCCGCAGGCTCGCCGCCCGATGACGCTTCTCCCCCGCTCCGGCTCCAACGCCCCTTCCACGCCCGGCTCGTCCGACTCGGCCGCCGAGTCCAAGGCCTCGCCGTTCGGCGCTGCCCGCCCGGTCGACCTCGCGGCCAAGGAGAAGGAGGTTGAGGAGAAGCTCAAGAAGCAGGCGGTCGAGGCCAAGGAGAAGCGCGAGGCGAAGCAGGCCGAGATCAAGGCTGCGCGCGAGAAGGAGGCGGCCGAGAAGGCTGCGTCCGCCGCCGCCGGTGGTGCTGAGGGCGAGAAGAAGGCTGGTCACCGGGGTCAGCAGGCAAAGTCGCCTGAGCCGGCCAACTGGCGGTCGGCCAAGCCGGCGACCGGCTCGGCATCCCCTTCCGGCGCCGTTTCGCCGTCGCTCGAGTCAACCACTAAGGCACCCAAGGCGCCCGCTGCCGACAAGAAGAAGGAGAAGAAGGACTTTTCGTTCGCCTCGCTTGCCGTCGAGGGCGGCGACGACGACGACGTCGACGAGGCTGCCGAGGGCGTCAAGAAGGTCGAGGTCTAGACGACCCTGGCCCTCCTGCTTACTTCCTGTCCAACCTTCACGACGCCTCTTGCGACCCTTCCCTACCCACCCCCTAAAAGGAATCCCTCCTTTGCTCCGAGCACCACCCCTCCACCGAGACCGCACGATCTTGACCCCCCTCACTACTCCTCCGGCACCGCTGCCGCCTTCACTTTCGCTGGTCCTGCTCTGCTCCTTGTATACGATATTCCGCCCTTGCACCTCCTTCTGTGTGCCCCCCGCTGACCTCCTTCAGAGCATGAGCGGGTCCTCTGGTGCCCCAGTTGCTGACTGCCTCTTGACTGTGCCGCTCTCGGTGGAGACCAGGACCTGGTCGACCTCACCGACGCACGGTTCGCGGACACTCGCCCCGTTTCCGCTTCGCAGGTGTTAGCACCAGTCCGGCAGTCATCTTGACCAATCAGGCGGAATCGAGGACGGACCCGTCAACCAGTCATGAGGGTGGAGGGGGGCGGGCGGTCACTGCAACCGCCCCGTACGCATCGCGCATCCGCCGTCTCTCATTCGCCCTGCCGTAGTCCGCCATCGCTTTCTGTCTGCCTCCTGACCTGCAACGCCCAGCAAGCCTCTAAATCAACTTACTTTCTCTCTCCTAACTTTTGTCCTCTTTTCAGCGAAAATCATGGTCGCCGCTCCTGCCTCGTCTGCGCGGCCTCGCCTGCCCGTCACCCTGCTCTCTGGCTTTCTCGGCGCGGGCAAGACGACCCTGCTCGAATACATTCTTAAGGTCTGTCCCTTCCCGCTTCAAGTCGCCCACTGCTCCTGCTGAGACTGACTCTTCATCTGCATCTCATCGTCTACAGAGCAAGGACCACGGTCTCAAGTGCGCTGTGATTGTCAACGACATGGGCGCTCTGGTGCGTGCGCTCTCTGCCTGCCTGCGCTTCCATTTCGCCCTTGACTGAATTATGTCGTCGCCGCTTGTGGCTGTAGAACATCGACGCCGCGCTGCTGTCGAACCACAAGATGACGCAGAAAGAAGAGAAGGTCGTGCAGATGCAGAACGGTCAGCATTCATCTCGCTTGCGCTGTCGCCGGCGACTCCGAGCGCTGACATCTCAAGGATTCTTCACTACCTTGCGACAGGCTGCATCTGTTGCACGCTGAGGAGTGACCTTCTCGAGGAGGTTGCCGCCCTGGCTGAGGCTGGGGAGTTTGATTGCCTGCTGATTGAGTCGACGTGCGTCAGTTCTCCTTACGCTGCCCTCGTTGCTCCGAAGCTGACGCATCGACCCCTGGACCCTCTCAGTGGCATCTCAGAGCCGATCCAGGTTGCCGAGACTTTCACGACGTGTGTCTGACCTGCATGCTGACCCTTGCAGTGACTGCAGGCGGGCTGACACACCCTTCGCCCATTCCTGCGCAGCGAATTCGCCGAGTCGCTCAATGAGGAGGACATCGGCGCTATCGAGGCCTCGTTGCCGCCGTCCGAGGGCCAGACGCCCGAGTCGCGACAAAAGGTCGCTGCGCTGATCGCCGCCGGCGGGCTCAGCAAGGTTGCGCGACTCGACTGCTGTGTCTCGGTCGTCGACTGCACCCGGTTTTTCGACGACATCGACACGCACGAGTTCCTGTCGGACCGGCACGGCGACCAGGTGACGCCCGAGGACGAGCGCACCATCACCGACCTGCTCGTCGATCAGATCGAATTCGCCAACGTCATCCTGCTCAACAAGATCGACGTCTGCCCGCCCGAGCACGTCAAGCGGGTCGAGCAGCTCGTCAAGACGCTCAACCCGTGAGTCTGCCTGCCACGCTTCCCGATGCCCGAAGCTCCTTCCGTGCAAAGCTCCTCCCGTGAATGGACCCTGACTTGCCCTATCGTCGCTCTGCAAGGTCCGCCAAAGTCTTCCCCACGACGCGCTCGCGCGTGCCGCTCAAGGAGATCCTTGACACCAATCTCTTCAACTTTGAGAAGGCCGCGACGGGCGCCGGCTGGCTGCAGAGCCTCAAAGAGGACAACATCATCACCCACGTCGCCGCCGACGGTACCACGCGGCGAATTCCCAAGCCCGAGACGATCGAGTACGGCATCACGTCGTTCGTCTACCGCGAGCGCCGGCCCTTCCACCCGGCGCGCCTGTGGGACCTCATGAGCAAGCCCTTTGCAGTCATCCAGACGAGTTTCGACCAGGACGACGACGACGACTCTGAGGAGGACTCCGATGAAGAAGCTGACGCCGACGAGTCGAACGACGACGAGCCCGAGAGGACGGCGGCCGAGACGCTCGCCGAGGAGAAGGCTGCACTGGACCTCCCCGCGCGTCAAAAGTTCAAGCGCGATCACCCCGTTTGGAAGTCCCTCCTCCGAAGCAAAGGTCAGCGCCTCTTGCGCCCACTTCCGCCGCCTGAGGTTCTCGCTGACGTCTGGTATCCTGCGCGACAGGCTTCTGCTGGCTCGCGACCCGCAACGACGTCTTTGGCGAATGGAGCCAGGCCGGGATCATGTTCACGCTCTCGGGCGGCGGACGGTGGCTCTGCACCGAGCCCGAGGACTCGTGGCCCATGGCACACATCCCCTCGGTCAAGGCAGCTATCAAAAAGGACTTCAAGGGCGCTTGGGGCGACCGCCGACAAGTGCGCACAACCCGTTGCTCGCTCTGCCCGATGCACGGAACTAGGCGCTGAAACATATCCCTTACAGGAACTCGTCTTCATCGGCGAGAACCTGGACCACGACAAGATCAAGACTCTGATGGACTCTGCCCTGCTCGACGACAAGGAGTGGGCTCGGTGGCAACGCATCATGAAGAGCAAGAAGTCTGATGAGGCTAAGGAGCAGGCGCTGCTCGATGCCTTCGAGGACGGCTGGGAGGACTGGGCCGACCCCATGGTGCGCGATGGCCATCCTCTCCCCGTTGTTCGCGCACTCTCGCCGATTGCTGACGCCCCACGACGAGTGCTCTCCCACCATAAGGACATGGACGAGCACGAGAAGGCGCCGCCGCCACCGCCAATCGTCGAGGACCCCAAGGGCAAGGGCGAGTCGGCCAAGAAGGCAGCCATTGCCACGACGCCTGCGGCTGTCATGGACCACTCGGGTCACAAGCACAGCAGCAAGAAGCAGAGAACGCTCGCAGCGGCCAGCTGATCGACGCGCCCTCTTGCCGACCGGATTCTCACAGCAACCCCTAACGATCCTCCTCCTTCTCGATGCATGATCCACGTCTCTCTCTGATCCATGCTACCCTCGCTGTCCGCTTGCGAGCGCGAGAATTAGGGTGGGCATGCGAAGACGTGCGCACACGGCCGGTGCGAAAAGGCTGCCGCCGCCGGAGTTGACCCCCTTGACCGTTTGCAACGTCGATCCTGTCCTCCGACCTTCCGCCTCCATCCTGACACCTCGCACAGCCCATCCCTCACCATGCAAGACGAGCTATCGCATGCCTTGTCGTCCCCGGCGCTGCCATCGACGTCTGGCTGCTCATCCTGGTGCACCTTGAGTACAGCGTCCTCAAGACGGTCGTCTCCCGTCTCAACCGAGCGTTCCGCGCGATCCTCTCTCTGCCGCCGCTCGCCCGCTTGACATTCTGCGAGCAGCCGAACGCCGAGGTGCTCGCCAGGCGAGTCCGCAGCGAGGACGTTGCTATTCACCCGGCCTTCACGCGCTTCGACTGGCTCCGGCTCGCCGACGACGGCCAGAAAATCGTGCTCGTCTCGGCGCCGGAAGCGCGCCTCGAGAGCACCGCCGAAAGCGGACGGCGCCGGGACGTTGCCGCACGCCAGCCGATGGTAACGCCCCCGGGCGAGATGGTCGACCTCGAGCGCGAGAAAGCGACATCGCCCGCCGTCTGTCGCCTGCGCATCATCGACTGGGTGAAGGGCCCGCTCGCGGTCGAGATCGACCGACCGAGCAAAGGGGTGTCGGCCGCTGAGGCGCTGTATGCGCTGCACCGGGCCGCAAGACAAACGCTCGGCGACGCGCTGTTCCTGCGGTACGTTCACTGGCGAATTTTCGATGGGCCCGAGGGCGGTGACCTGTGCCTGACGCTGTACTGGGCCTGCTAAGGCGCTTCGAGGTCAGTCCGTCAGCGTCCCCTCAGTCTATGGTCAGTGCGTAGCGGCTGACCCCCAGTTGTTCACCCGACGCGCGCTTGTAGGAAGCGGCATGTATGCGCTTATCCCTCGATGCGGCCCGAGAAGATACATGCAGCCTGCACAGCGAACAGATGCTCCAGGGTTGCGCGCGACCGTCGCCATTGCGGGCTGGCCTCGGTTTGCCACTGACCCACCACGAGAGGATCGTCTAGCAGATCGTAAAACACCATGCGAGAGATCGGGCCCAGCTACGCCCCAGCGCCGCGCGTGATTGCCTTTTGATTCGGCATCTTACGGCTCTCCTTGGCGAACTCGTCGAGGTCCTGGGCCGAGAAGTAATGGCTGGCCGCTTCGAGGAGCCATTCCTGATGATCGGAGGAGGGGGGGGGGGGAGCACAGAGGAAGAGCAAAGTGCGAAGTCAGCAAGGCAGGGTCGACGATGACCGAGAGAGGGGGCGCACCTTCTTGATCTCCATGACCTGGCGTGCGAACTCCTTGCTCGTGAGGACCAGCTCGTAGTAGAGGATGAAGCGCGGCGGCGGCTGTGACTTGAACATGGACGACGACGGGTGGATATGAATCGCCGAGTCTGTAGGAAGGAGCGGGGGGGGGGGGGCATAGATCAGAGCGACAGACAGGTCAGCAAGTGACGTCCGCGGCGGAAGCGCGGAATGCCGTTCCGCAGACGCACTGTTCTTGGTCGTGCGGTAGCCGCCGTCCTTGTGCAAACGTGCCTGAGAGAGCGAAAATGGCAGCCGGAACAGCAATGAGCCAACATGGCGTTGACAGGACATCAGAGAGAGGGCAACGAGGGCAGGACGGACTGTGTTCTGGAAGTAGCCGGCCGTGAGGGCCTTCTGGATCGGGATGATATCGCTCGAGTTTGGGTTGGACTCGATGACGACCTCGACGCGCTCGCACAGCGCTGCAAGCTGGTCACGCACGTCGCGCACACGCGTCAGGCACTTGTACTGGACATAGTTCTGCGGTAGGCGGGGCGTCCACAGTCGTTCGCGTCAGCGTCGACTGCGCAGGAGCCAGTCGGTCGGTCAGAGGAGTCGGAGCAAGACGCACCTCAAAGCACCATTGCTGCGAGTAGTCGGTGTCGCGCCACGTGTCCCAGATGTTGAGCAGCGTGAAGTGGTCGCCGCCGGGCTTGATGAAATTCTTGTGGGCGGCATCAGCGTGCACCTTCTTGTCCTTTGGCCTGTACAGCAGCGAGCTCGACTCTTGGAGCATCGAGATGATTGACAGGACCTGGCGGGGACCGGACGGGCGACGAAGGGAGACAAGGTCAGCGGCGACACCTACAAGATGCCGCAGACGCGCGAGCGAAAGAAGGGAAGACCCGGGGGGGAAGGGGAAAGTTGGATGGAGGACGCACCTCGTCGGTGCACTTGTACTTCTCGCTCGAGATGACGGCCTTGGCGAGCTGGGGGTCGACTGGAAACTCGGCCATGCGGCGACCCATGCGCGTGAGCTCGCCCGTGTGGTTGATGGCGCCGAGCGCGTAGAGCTGCTCGACGCTCTTCATGAGCGTCTCGGCCGCGGGCGGGTCGAGAAAGTCAAAGCCGAGCAGGTCGTTGATCCCGAGCGACTTGAGCAGGAGCACGACGGCGCACAGGTTGGTCCGCTGGATCTCGGGCACCGTGTTGGCCTCGAGCTCGTTGTTGAACGCCCACTTTGTAAACAGTCGGAAGCACTGGCCGGGGCCGACGCGGCCTGCGCGGCCGGCGCGCTGGTTGGCCGCCGCGCGGGAGCACTGGAGGGGACGATGGGGGGTCACGGAAGACGGGCGCACGAGGTCAGCCGAGCGGCGCACGCGAGGGAGCACAGCGAAGGAATGAAAGGGGCGGGGGCAGCAGGTCGCCGACGCACCGGCACGACCATGAGCGACTCCATCCCCGTCTTGGGGTTGTACGAGTTCTGCTTGACGAACCCGGGGTCGATGACGTAGACGACGCCCTCGATCGTGATCGACGTCTCTGCAATGTTGGTCGCAAGCACGACCTTGCGCGAGCCCTCGGGCGTCGGCTCAAAGATCTTGGCCTGCATGTCGGCCGGCAGGTTGGCGTAGATGGGGGCGACGATGAGCTCGGGCACCTTGTCGCCGAGCGCGCGGCTCGTCTCGGTGATGTTTTCCGCCGCGGCTTCAATCTCGTCCTGGCCCTGGATGGAGCGAAATCGGACACCGGGGGCGCGGGAGGGGGAAGGGGGGGGGGTTCAGCACTTACTCCTCTCGCTCGCGGACAGAGGGACACAAGGCAGGCGGTCTCGCACGCACGGTGAAGAAGACGAGAATGTCGCCCTTGGGCGCCGTCACGTGGATCTGGAACACGGTCGTGATGGCGGCGTGCAGGTAGTTGGCCTCGGGCTGGGCCGTGTACCGGATCTCGACGGGGAACCGGCGGCCGGGAACTGCGCGCGAGCGAGAGAGACGAGGCCGGAGGGAATATAAAAAAAACGTCTCGCGGTTCAGCTCTCGCTCGTCGGTCTTCAGAAAGAAGTCGCGCAAAGAAGGACGCACCCTCAAACACGGGTGCATCGTCAAAGTACTCTGCAAACTTCTTTGCGTCGAGCGTCGCACTCGAGATGAGGAGCTTGAGCTCTGGCCGGAAGCGGGCAATATCCTGTGAGAGGCAAGGAGGGGGGAGCGGGGCAACGGTTGGGGGAGTCCAGTCAGGGAGACGGAGGCTGGACCAAGTGAGACGAGAGGAAAGCGCCAGGTACCTTGACGAGCCCAAACAGGATGTCGGTCGAGAGTGTGCGCTCGTGGGCTTCGTCAATGATGATGGCCGAGTACTCGCTCAGCGCTGGGTCGGCGAGGAACAGGCGGAGGAGCATGCCGTCCGTCATGTAGTGAAGCACCGTCTTGTCGCTCGTCGCGTCCTCGAACCGGATCGAGTAGCCGACCTCGGCTCCGATCCGGCAGCCGACCTCCTCGGCGACGCGCGCCGCGACCGACATGGCGGCGACCCGACGGGGCTGGGTACAGGCAATCTTCATCCCGTTGGCCGTGTACCCCCCTTCGTGCAGGTACTGCGGCAGCTGCGTCGTCTTGCCCGACCCCGTCTCGGCCGTGACGATCAGCACCTGGTGGTCGGCGATCGCCTGCAGAAGCTCTTCGCGGAAGCCGTAGATCGGGAGCGACTTGCGCACCGCTGCAATCTTGTCAGCTGCAGGGGCGGCGGCGGCGGCGGCGGCGGCGAACAGTAGGAGGGGGGAGGGGAAGAAGGGGGCATCTTGGAGGTCAGGTCCAAGTCATCGACGGGCGGAAACGATCGCGACTAGGCGCGGGACGTGGCGAAAAGGAGGCAGGGCGGGGGGGGGGGAGGAGTAGAGAAGGGAGGCACCCTTGGTCTGCGCCTCAGCAATCGCGTCCTGCAGCGCCTTCTCCTTGGCCGTCATGCCGACCGCACCGGGGTCCTTCATCGCCCCATCGCTGAGCCACTTGATCTGCTGGCTCTCGTCGAACACCTGCGGCGAGAGAGAGAGAGAGAGAGCCAGGGAAGGGAGGGGAGAGGGGGATGAGCTTCAAGATGCGCGCGAGTGACGCAACGGGGAGGCGAAGCGAGGAGAAAGCGCACAAAGTCGTAGTGCTCCTCGACGGCCACCTTGTCGAGCGCGCCGGTCCGGAACGTGCTCGCCTCGGTCTGCCTGCGCTCCCACTGGTCAATGTCGGTGAGGAACTTGTCCTTCTCGTCCTTGCGGTCGACGAGGCTGCCGGTCCGGCCCTTGCCCGCCTCGTCGTACCGCTTGTAGAGGACGTTGCGGCGCTTGTCCGAGTCGAGCTTGCCCTGCTCGGTCAGGTAGTCGTCGGGCATCTGGTAGCCGTCGGTCCCGTCGTCGATCGCCTGGCGCTCCTCCATGATGCGCAGCAGCGCCTTCTTGCGCTCGAGCTCGCGCACCTCGCCCGCCGACATGGTCATGCCGTGGAAGAGGTTCTCCTCGTCGAGGATCTCGAGCCGGAGCAGGTCCATCTGCTGGGCCTCGCGCTTGGTCAGGTACTCCTGGCGCGCCCGCTCGCGCAGGAGCGGCATCGCCTGCTCGCGCGCGGCCTTGTCGTCGGCGAGCGCCAGCCGGCGGGCCGCGTCCGAGTCGGCGGCGGCGGACGACTTGTCCGACACGAGCTTCTTGGTCTTGTCCTTGTCCTTGTCGCGGATCCGGGCGGCGAAGGCGTCGCGCTCGGCAATGTCCTCGAGCCGCTCGCGCTCGAGCCGCGCCTCCTCGGTCTCCTCAGCCAGAGGAGAGGCCGTCGTGGCTTCCCCATCGCCGCCTTCAAACGCATCGGCCGCCTCGTCCTCCTCGCGCGCGCGCTTCCACGCTCGATCCTCCTCGTCCGACTCCCACGCCCCTTGTGCCCCGCCTTCCTCCTCGCGCTTGCGCGTCCGACGCTCCCTCTTCGACGGCGGTGGTGCGATTGGCTGACCGCTCCCACTCGGCCGACTCCTCCCATCGTCGCCGTCGGCCTCGTCTCGGCCAGCCCGACGCGACGAGCTCGCCGCGACCGCCTGCTGCTGCTGCTGCTGCTTGGCGAGCTCCTTGTCGCGCTTCCTCGCCGCCTTTGCCTCCTTGCGCCGTTGACGATCCTCCTCGGCGAGCCCACCGCCGCTGACGACGTCCTCCTCCAACAGCAAGCCGTACCGCTGATCCTTCTTGGCCGATGCCCCACCCTGGCTCGAGGACGCCTCGGTGCTCGTGCTCCCGTGCTTCTTGGTTGAGGAGGAAGAGCGACCGCCGACCCGCGCGTGGAGGTTGAGCGCAAACGTCGTCGTGTCAGCGGTCGAGGGCAGGCCGACGTCGAGCAGCGCTTGCTCGAGCTTGGAGGCCGACTTGCTCGACTTGGCTGGTTGGGAGGAGGGCGATGGGAGCAAGAGGGAACGAGGGTGGGAGGAGGGTGGGAGGGTGAGAGAAGGCGGCGAGTAGCAGCAGGAGGGAGGGCACAGCAGAGGAGCAGCAGAACCCCGGTCAGCGTCTTCCGCATGTTAGCGCTACCCGGCGCCGCTGCCCAGGAGGCTCCAGCCTGCGCTGGGCGAGGCCGAGGGGCACGCGACGGGGAGAGAGAGAGAGAGAAAGCGGGACGGACCGATGGCCTGGATGTAGTCGACGAGGGTGCGGTCCGAGATGCCCATGAGACGGAGGGCCGTGTCGCTGATGAACTGGTGGGTGGGGTCCATGGTCGTCGGGTGTGTGTGACAGAGGATGCTCCTGCCAGCAGCAGGCGGTGGGGTGGGGGGTGGAGGAGCCGAGCCTGGGTGGGAAAGCGCGAGAGAAAAGCCTCCGAAGGGAGATGGGTCCGCAGCAGCCCTCTCCCTCTCTCTCTCTCTCTCACCCTCACCCCACTGCCCCCACGATGGCCGACGACCCCGAGCGCTCGCCTCTGCTGTCAGGGGAGGAGGATGACTCATCGATCGACGTCTTCTCGCTCGTTCGATCGGTCCATCAGCTGATCAAGGTCGGTCGTTGCCTATCCCCACCAGCCATCAGCTCTAGTGAGGCTGACCCAGCTAGAGCGTGCCAGGATGACATCGACACCACCCTCAGCTGGGACCAGCTCAACGCGCCCGACGTCACCTTCAACCTGACCCGGCCCTCGATCGCTCGCCTCTCGGACCCGTTGAATCCGGCCATCCGTCCGTCTCGTCCACCACGCTCGAGCGATCGAGACCAGAGTGCTGACCAACAGGTGCCCTGCCAGTCTACGCGCTGCTGGTCAACCGGATGCACTTTCTCCGGCTGGCAGAACACGACCTGAGCTACGCCTCGGTCCAGCTGACCCGGGCAGGTGCGCCTGACCTCCCCACTGGCTCATGCTTGCAGCCCGCTGACGCATGGACCCAAGAGTTTGCCGAGTTGCTCGCGACCAAGCTCGTCCGCCGATTCGCCCACGATGACGTCGGGCTCGTCGGCGGGCTCGTCGCAGAGTGGGACGCGTTGCAAGGGGTGCGTTGTCACGGGAGGCTACAGGGCTCAGGAGACGGGTCTGAGCAGGTCAACCAGGGCTGACGTTGCCTCTGCTTGCTCATCCTCATCGACCGCCTGCCCAAGGCGCCCGATGAGCTCCTCCACCCCAACGCCCACGAAGACCTCACCGACGGTCGCCGGTCCACGCTCGAGGTCTTCCCTCTCCGCTCCTCCCCTCAACCTCTCCTCCCTCCCCAACTCCCCTCACCCCCGTCGCTGACCCCCTTTCCCCCCAACAAACCACCCCCACCCTCGGTGAACCTGCCCCCCAAGATCGCCATCCTCTCCCTCTCCAAGCGCTTCCTCGCCACCCCGCTCCTCCAACGCGCCATCGCCCTCATCCACTCGGGCGCCGTCTGCTTTGCCTCGCGCTCCGTCCCCGGGAGGGCGCTGCTCCAGGACGGCTATGCCTCGCGCCACGTGCGAGGGCGACGGGGGAGGCGCGTCTGGGGGTTTGAGGGCGCGGGGAAAGGGAGGGGCTGGTGGGCGGTCGTTGAAAGGTTGGGCGTGCCAAAGTGGCGTGAGGTGGTCGAGCTCGTCAAGTACGTCGTGCCGTTCCCCCCCCCCCCCCCCCCCCCCCCCCCCCCCCCCCCCCCCCCCCCTTCACACACACACAGATACACACACACGCATACACACCGAGGCTTTCCCGCTCGCTCGCTCTCTATGGTCTGGCATCTCGGAGTCAGCGACGGTCTCGGCGAAATCACTGACCCCTCCCTCTGCCGTGCCAGCTTTGCCCTCATCATCGGCACCTTTGTCCTCTGTCCGTCCCTTCCCCTCCCCCCTCTCCCGCCTTCCTCCCGTCTGTCGCCCTCTCACTCCTCAGTCGATGCGCTGGCTCAAACCCTCCCCTTTTCTCCCCCTCCATCCTCTGTCGTCATAGGCATCCAGAACCGCCAGCTCGACAGGCTGAACGCGTCTGAGGTCGCGTTCGTCGCCGTCGCGCTCGGGTTTGCGCTCGACGAGGTGCGGTCGGTCTACAGCCCGCTCCCCTTCTCCCCTACAGCGTGTCGGGACACCCCGCTGACTCCGTGCTCGGTCGCTCACTGTCGTCGGGACCCGCTCGTACGCCACCGCCGCCACCGCCGCCGCAGTTTGCAGCGACGCGCGAGCACGGCGTCGTCTTCTACACGCAGTCGCTGTTCAACGGTCTTTCCTCTTGCTTCTCCTTCCTCCCGTCCCCCCTTCCTCACCTCCCCTCTCTCCCCCTCTCTCGCTGATTCCTTCCCCTCGCCGCAACCCCCTCCGTTGAACCCCCCTCCCCTCAACCACGGGAACGACAGGCTTCGACCTGTCCTTCCTCGTCGTCTTCTTCGCCTACCTCGGCCTGCGCACGCACGGCCTCTGGGCGGCCGACGAGGTGCTCTCGGGCTGGGCGTTTGACGTCCTCGCCTGCGGGGCGGCGATCCTCTTCCCCCGGCTGGCGTTCACAGTGCTCAAAGGCGTGCGTTTCCTCCTCCCTCCCGTCCGCCCCCCCCACCCTTCTCCCCTCTCGCTCGCTAAACCGATCGCCCCCCCCCCCCTCCAACCCACCCACGCTCGGGATCGCGCAACAAAGAACGTCGTCATCATCGCCCTTCAGCAGATGCTCCGCGACTTCTGCCTCTTCATGGGGCTCGCCCTCGTCTGCTTCTCGGGCATCTTTTTCGCCCTCGCCGTGCTCGGCCAGGAGACGTGGTCGAAAAAGGTCCGCTTCCATACCCCCCCCTCCCCCTTCTCCTTCTCCTCTCCCGCAAAAGCTGCGCCGTCGGCCGCGCGCTTCTGGCCCTCTCTCCTTTGCGCTCTCCCTTGCTCTCTTTCTGTGGGTCGAAGCATGGGGCGGCGGAGACTGACAATATGTGTCCCCCTCCCCTCCTTCCCTCTGTCCCCGGTCTGACCGAGCGCAGAGCATCGCATGGCTCATGGCCCAGATCTGTCCGTCCCCGTCTCTCCATCAACCTTCACTCTTGCTTGACCCCGCCCGTTCCCCTTTCACTCATGCCCTTACCACCTTCCCCGCCACACACACACCTGCGCACACGTACACTCCTCCCAGGGTTCGGCTCGTCGTACCTGTCGTTCCAGAACTCGGCATCGTTCCACCCGATCTTTGGTCCGCTTCTGCTCGTGCGTCTTCTTTCGCCTCTCTTTTGTTCGGCAGGTTGATCGCTCTCGATTCGGGGCGTGAAGGTCGAGACGCTGACGGGGGAGGCGTGCTCAACACCTTCCCTCTTATCATTCAGATTTCGTACGCGGCGCTGTCGAACACGCTGCTCGTCACCAGTGCGCCTCTTTCCTGCAGTCCCGAACGCACTGCCGCTCACGGCCTGATCGCGACTGACACCTGCTCCCCTTCCTTGCCCTCCCACACTCGGGCCGTGACTAGTCCTGATCTCGATCCTGAGCAATCGCTACGCGCTCGTGTCTGCCGCCGCGCGCGTACGTCCTCCTCCCATTTCTCGGGGGTCCCCTTTGTCTCGTCTCGTCTTGCGCGCGCCTCCCTCCCCGACTCACCTCTTTCGACCTCTCTCCCTCGCCCCTCGCTCGCTTTCCGCTTCCGGGGAGGAGACAGGAGGAGCAGCTGTTCCAGTCGGCGATCCGCACGGTCGGGGGCGTCAAGGCCGATGCCATCTTCTCGTTTGTCGTCCCGCTCAACGTGCCCGCCGTGCTCGTCCTCTGGCCGCTGTCGTTCGTCCTGCCCCCGAAGGCATTGCACCTCGCGACCAAGGCGTTTGTCTGCCTGGCGGTGCGTCCCTCCTTCTGCTTCACCCCCTTTGCTTCCCCTCCTCTGGCACTTCACGTAGCCGCCAGGCTGAGCTCTTGCTGACGATCGTGCGCGCGCGGGGGGGCTGACCAGTCTTGGCCGCTGCTGCTGGTCATCAGCGGCTGGGAGCGATGGACGAAAAGCGGGACCGACCCGTCGTCGCTGCACGCCAGGGCAGGCTCGCTCGTCGACAACGTTGTCGGGTTCGTCCTCGTTTCTTGGCGCTTCAAAGCGACCCCTCTCTCGGCCACTTCCTCTTGGCTCGATTGACCATCTACTCAAAAAGCTGACGGTGCAGCGCCTCGATTGACGCAGCGCGCTCGGAGGAGGGGGCGACTGGGTCGACGTCGTCTTTTCGGACGACGGCCCGGACCCACGTCCGGCGGCGGCGGCGCTGCCGACCGACCCGACGGGCGGTCGGGTACGCCGGCGCGGAGGGCTCAACGCGTCCGAGGTGCTGCTCGAGCGGCGGTCCGAGGAGCTCGAGGCTGAAATCTCTGCCGGCGAAGGCGGCGGCGAGGGCGGTCGGAAAGGAGGGAGTGGGTGGCGGTCGCCTCCTCAGTCAACCACAACGACGGCCGACAAGGGCAAAGTGGTCGAGCAGGCCGAGCCTCCCGCCGCCGGCCGGCGACTGACGAGCCCGCTGGCCAGGCTGTTTGGCCGAGGTCAGGTCGTCGTCGCCGAACCTGCTGCCATCATCGCCCACCAGCCGAGCGAGGCGTCGCTCTCTGCCGTCAATGGCGAGACGTTGCTGCATGAGCTGCAAGAGTTGAAGGAGCGTCAGGAGTGCGTTCCCCCACTCCCTCAACCAACTCTGCGCCGAGTACCGCCGTCGCACGTCTTGCGCTGACCGCTGCAACCGCTTCGAGCAGGAGAATCGAGGGCATGCTCGCCGTCCTGACCAAGGGCATGCGGAGCGACAGCATGTGAACAGCCTGGGGACGGCCTGAGTCTTGCGCGCGGGAAAGCGCAGATATGGGAGCAGGAAGGGGTCGCAGCTGGTCTGTCGTAATCTGGTGCAAAGGGTGAAGGGGGGAGGGGGGTTCTCTGTTTCAACGATGCGATGATTCGCTCTCAAAGTGCGTGCGGGCCGGAACGCGACGGGCAGTGGAGGACCGCCGCCGGACGATCGTTCTCCCGCCTTCCTGACCTCTGCAATCGAGCAACCGCGCGCAACTCTCTCTGACGCAGAGGAAGCGCGGCCGACGCAGCGCTCCAGAGCAAGCGCGTCTGTTCGTTACCCCATTAGATCTCTCCTGGTCCGCCTCACTTCCGGATCAGGCAGTAGACGTTCTCGCCGACGACGATCTCGGCCAGGTGGCGCGTGCTCCCCCGGAGCGCCATCAACAGCCCTCCAAACGAAATGTAGACGGTCGCGTCCTTTTCCGGGCCGGGCACGTCCTCGTACTTGTAGCACTGCGGGCGGAAAAAGGAGGTCAGGAAAGGGGAGCGCGGAGAGCGGGCGCCGAGTGAGAGGGAGGGCGGAAGGGGCGTGGTCAGCGAGGGGTCCTGCGCAATGGCAGGGTGATGGCGCGGTGTGGCAAGGGAGCAGATGACCGGGAGGGCCTAGCATGCGTCTGTCGGCCTGAGGAGAGGACAAGGGGTACAGGCAGGAAGCGGACAGAGCCAAAAGGTGGGCGCCCCAAGACTCCTTGATTTCTAGCCGAGGTTCCCTCTCACGGCCAGCCGCAGGCAGACGAGGCTTCCTCAATTACCCCGGCCTGAGGCGCCGCCTCAACCGCATATGCAGGCAGAGTCAGGCCCACTGGATGGCCGTGGCGTCTCTCGCAGCCCTCCGTCGACAGCTGCGGCTGACCAGTCCCGTGTCAGGCCTGTCGCTCGACCGACAGTCAGAGCGACAGCAGTCAGGCCGACGGAGGTGCTACACTCCGCTGCCTGCAGCAGCGTTGACCCCCCCCCCTCCCCATTCCCATCCACAAGACCCTCCCCAATCCAGCACGTCCCAGGGCCGTAATGATAGCTGGACACCGAGAACGGCACGCACCTTGCCGTACACGACATAGTCGAATTCGCTCGCGAGGCCCTCCTCGCCGCCGCGCCACGCCTCGCGCCGGACGGCACCGCCCTCCTCGTCCTCGCCGTCCATGCCAGCCGCCGGTGCCGAGCCAAAAAGCGACGAGGCGAGGCAGACGGTGATGCGGTCCGAGGCCGCCAAGGGAAAGACGTCCGAGTTGACGTCGAGCGTGAGCGACATGGACAGCGCCGGCGAGGTCGCCTCGATGCGCGAGACTGCAACGCAGCAGAGAAGGGTGAAGCTCTCGTCAGCATGGCGACAGGCACAGCATGGACATAGCCGAAAGAAGCAGGACCAGCGGGCTCGCCGCTGACTCTAGTACGGTCTACTGGTTCCCAGCGGCGAGGCTGGTAGCTGCTCGACAACACGCCTCGACGAGCTCGTTGCCTAAGCAGGCAGCAAGGGAGGACGAGCTAGGGCTGGGAGGATGAACGCACCGCGGTCAAACTTCTTGCCACCCTTGTCGACGGACGTGATGTTGAAAAGGTCGTCGAAGAGCTTGCCGTCGGCCATGCTGAAGCTGAGGGATGGGATGGAGGACAAGGAGGTTGAGAGCGAGGTCGGGAGGGCGTGCGGTCGAGGTCGAGGTCGGCAGCCGGGCGCGCTGCGGGCATTTTGTCCCGACCGGGCGCCTCAGGCTTAGGGTTACGCCCCGATATCCTCACTTGTACGTCCCACACCTGCCTCTTCCAAGACCGGCTGACTCGATCAGTACCAGAAGCAGGCCGGGTCGGTAGCAGGGTGCTCTCAGACAATAGTCGATGACTTCGAGTCAGAGATGGCTCGCCCCAGACGGAGCCGTGTCTGGGCAAAAATGGGCTCAGCCCGCGCGCGCAAGCGAACGGTGGCCGTCGGAGGTCAAACGAGCCGTCGGAGCTCAAACGAGGCGACCTCCGCCACCCTCCGCTCACAGAAGCCGCTGCCGGCTGCACCTCAGTTAACTTAAGGTGTATTATTATACAACTACGTAGTTAACTTAAGGTGTATTATTATACAACTACGTAATCAACATCTAGTCCTCAATTGTCTAACGGCTATGTATTATTATACAACTACGTAATCAACATCTAGTCCTCAATTGTCTAACGGCTATGATAACTGCCTCTCACGCAGTAGGCCCGGGTTCGACTCCCGGTTGGGGATTTTCTTTTGCGGCCCACTAGGGCTGTACTCTTTTGCTCTCTCTGGGAAGGCCCTCGTCGTCTGGCCAGATCCGGCTCTCGAGTGGTTCTGAGTCCGATTGCAGTTCATGAGAAACCAGCCAGAACATGCTCGCTTCGCTGTGCACAGCGCAACGCTTCATCCGCGAGCTCCCTTGCGCCCTCGAGAGATTGGTGCCACTTGCATCTGCAAGGGCGCTCAATTTGAATCCTGGACTAAGGGAAGAAGTCATGCGGATAGGGATGACAGGCTTACAGGAAATTACAACTGAAGATGGTGAACAGGACGTGCACTTTCTAGAGCTTGGGGCCGGCCCGGCCCTCCTTGAGCGCCTTCGCGAGCCGCCGGCCGAGGTCGGGCGACACCCGGGAGAACAGCTTGAGCTGGCGGTCGATGATCTCTGGCCTGGTGACCGCGCCCATGTGCCCGGCGACGTTCTGGAAAGGCGCGACAAAGACAAGGCATGGTCAGTCTCGGCGCGCGTCGGTGACGAGAGATTGAAGGCGAACGCACCTGGACAAAGCGCTGTCGGGCGCCCTCGTCAAAGATCTTCTCGTAAAGGACACTGAGCAGGAGTGATGGCAAAACCGTCAGTCGTTGGCCGGGCAGTACGAAGCAAGGGCAAGGCAGATGGTACTCACCGAGGCTGCTCAAAGTCAATGTCCGCAATATCGGACGTCGTCGAGAGAACGCCCGGGCCCTGGTGCGGGTCGGCGATCTGCGCGAGTGTGTAGGGCCGCTTGGCGTATTTCATCGGCTCGGCCGACGACGGGTAGTTGGGAGCGCTGCCGCCGTTGCCGTCGACGACCATCGTGCCAGACCGCTGGTAGTTGGAGGTCTGGAACGGGCAGTTGACCGGAATTTGCTTGTAGTTTTGGCCGAGGCGGTAGCGCTGGGTGTCGGGGTAGCTGAACAGGCGCGACTGCAGGACGGGGTCGTTGGACGGCTCCATGCCGGGCAGCAGGTGCGAGGGCGCGAAGGCCGCCTGCTCGACCTGATGCGAGTGCGCGGAAGGGGCAGGTGACAAGGTCAGCATGCGTGCGCTGTCAGGTCTGCACAAAGCACAAGAATGGCCGGCGACGGACCTCGGCAAAATAGTTAGACGGGTTGCGGTTGAGCGTGAACTTAGCAATCTTGCGCAAGGGGAAGTCCTTCTTGGGCCAGACCTTGGTCAAGTCGTTGACCGAGTAACGGAAATTGGCCGCCTGCTCAGCCGTCATGGTCTGGACAGAGACGGTCCACGACGGGTAGTCCTTGCGCGCAATCGCGTCAAAGAGGTCCTGCGTGGCTGAGTCGGGGTTGCTCCCGTCCAACTCGGCCGCCTTAGCCGCAGAGTGGGTCTTGAAGCCTGGAGAGAAAGAGGGACAACCACAGGGAAGGTCAGCGACAGCGCGACTGAGCAGTGCGGCAACTGGCTCTGAGGTACGCACCGAGGTCGGCCTCGTAGTGAATCTGCACGTAGCGCCACTCGCCCTTGGCGTTGACAAACTTGAACGTGTGACCAGCCCACTATGCACAGCGAAGAATGGAGCGGGAGAGTTCAGCCACGTCTTGCTGCGAGGTGCACGGAGTCAAGGCGAGGAAAGACGAGAAAACGCACGCCGTGCATGTGACGGTACCCCATCGGCGTGCCCCGGTCGCCGAACAGGAAGAACAGCTGGTGCATCGACTCGCCATTCTGGGACAGATAGTCCCAGAACATGTCGGCGTCCTTCAGGTTGGTCTGGGGGTTGCGCTTCTGCGTCGCGATGAACAGGGGGAACTCTGGAGGGGAGCGCGGGTGACTGGGTGAGCGACAATCGAGCGAAGCAGGCGCATGGCGAGGGGTGAATGCGCTTACTGATGGGGTCTCGGAGGAAGAAGACGGGCGTGTTATTGCCGACCTGAGAACCGGTAGAGCAGGTGAGTCTGTGAAAGGCGCACGAGCGAGAGGAGACGGTGGAGGTTGCGCACGATGTCCCAGTTACCCTCCTCGGTCTTGATCTTCAGCGCAAAGCCTCGAGGGTCGCGCGCGGTGTCGCTCGAGCCGCTCTCGCCACCGACGGTCGAGAAGCGCGTCATGACGGGCACCTTGGAGCCTTTCTTGGCGATCTATGAACCAGCGAGGAAGGGCGGAAGAGCTATGTCAGCCCTGGGAAGGGGGTCGTCGCGGAGCCGCGGCGAGAACAGCGGCGAGAGGACGCACGCTGGCGCAGCAGAGGTCCGACCAGTCGTCGGTCGTCTCCCACTCGCCGAACGCGCCCGCGCCCTTGGCATGAACGACACGCTCGGGGATGCGCTGGCGGTCGAACGCGCTGAGCGAGTCGCTGTGAGTCGTCCGAGCAAGACCGGGGGGGGGGGGAGAAGAAAGGGTCAGCTGTTGGCCGCGGCCGGGGGCGAGCAGCTCAGGCCAGAGCACGCACATCAGATGGAAGTCTGCGAGGAAGTGAGGCGCCCGAGGTCAGCGATGGTCGTGCCTGGCCAGGTGCGAAGAAGAGGAGGCTCCGTACCTTGGAGGAGCAGCGGTCCGTCCTTGCCGGCCTGCTGGTGGTGGTAAGGCGACTCTTGAGGGACGCCTGGGAGGGTGCAGGAGGAAGCCGAAGGGGCGGCTCAGCCCGTCTCTCGTGTCTCTCGCCTGGCCTGCAGGATACGTACCGTTCGAGTCGGTGTAGGGGCAGCCAGCTCGAGAGGGAACTGAGGAGGGCATCTTGCAAAACAGATAGGCAGCGGGGGATCAGGGAGGGAGGGTGAGGGTTGCGGGGGAAGGCGAGCTCGCGACCAGGCCGACCAGACGAGCCGCCAATCGAAGCGCCGCGGTTGGCGCGGACGCGGGGTCGCCGCGCGCACTTCGCCGGTCGCCAGGTGTTTACCGCGGCCTGGCCGTCGACGCTGCTTAAGATTGAGCGCATATCACAACGCTGTCGACGACGGCTCACACTCCCCAAGTCTCAACGGTAGAGGTCATGGATCCAACAGGCCTTGGCAAGCACCCTCGACGTCAACAACCTCCTTCGGGCAATCGGCCGTCAGCACGATGGGCCCGTCCTCCGTGAACAGGATGTCGTCCTGAGCAAAGGGATGAGAGTCAGTCATTGCCCGTCAAATCACTCGTGCATCATAGCGGTACGCACCTCGATGCGGATCCCGAGACCGTGGAAGTGCTTTGGGTAGCGCGAGTTGAACGGAACGTAAACCCTGTCGAAGGAAGGGCAAGGCTCGTGCAGTCGTCAGCGACGGCACCCTCGAGAAAGCTCAGAGGAAGCCGGGCACGTAACGCACCCTGGCTCGATGGTCGTGACGTTGCCGACTTGGTAAGCCGCGTCCTTGCGCATCGTTGGGCAGTCGTGCAGGTCCATCCCGAGGAAGTGCGACAGCCCGTGGGGATACTGGTCGATCGGTGCGGGCGTCAGATCATGACGGTCAAGAGTATGGCCGAAGGATCGATAGGCGCACCAGCTCTGACGTTGCCGAGTCGGAGTTGAGGTTGAAACCGATCTGGTTGAGCTCCTCGCGCATCATGCGCACGCCTGGACGGAAATTTTGCGCGCACCAGTCAGTCAAATGCGATCGCGTGCGCAAATAACGGAGACGAGAAGAGAAGGGACGCACTCGCGGTGTGCATCGCGTTGGACGACCAATTTTGGCCGACCTCGCACAACGCGATGCACCGCTTGTTGACCTGCAAGACGGCCTCGTACAGGTCGCGCTGGGCCGACGTGAAGGAACCCGAAACGGGGAACGTCCGCGTGATGTCGGACGCATACGAGTTGAGCTCGCACCCGGCGTCGATTAGGACCAGCTCGCCCGCCTGAAGCAGGCAGTCGTTGTTGGTGTAGTGAATCACGAGCGCGTTGGCGCCCGAAGCGACGACAGGGACGTAGGCCGGGCGTTGCGAGCCGGCGAGGCCGCAGACATACTCAAAGTGGGCGACGAGCTGGGCCTCTGACCGGCCGGGCTCCGCAAAGCGCATGACCTGGGCGACGAGGGGATCGGAGTAGGTCAGCGGTCGCCCCAAGATGCGGGAAGCAGGAAGACATCCAAGCGCACTTCGGCGTGCGCCTTCGCCGAGATGTCGGCGGCGGCCTTCATGACGCGACCCTCAGCCTCGCTCTTGATCCCGCGCAGCTCATGGACGAGGCCCGCAAGCGGCTTGAGCTTGCTGGCCGGCAACCTGCCGAGCGAGGCGTCGGCCTCAGTCGACGACTGGGTATATGGCAGCAAGCTCGTGAAGAAAGACCGCTTCGACTTGGACGGCGGCAGGTCGATGTAGACCGTGTTGGTGTGCGGCAGGAGCGAGTGCAGGACGTCTGGCAAGCGCGAGAGGGAAAAGGCCTGCGCGAAGAGGGTCGCCAGAAGGGAACAGGTTAGCAGCCCAGTCTCAAGGAACACAGCCCTAGAGAAGAGGTCGTGGGGCAACGCACCTCGTCGGCGTGGAAGAGCTCTACGGCGCCGGTCAGGCCCGAACGCCCGCCGTCCCACAGGTCGCTCTGCGCCGTCCGTAGCGGCACGAACATGGTCATGCGATAGCCCCGTGGTACCGTGTCGTCCTTCTCTGCAAATAAGCAGGGCGGCAAAGAAATCGAGCGACTCAGTTGAGGCAGCGCGCAAGAGGCGAAGCAGGCGGCAGGGAGCACAGAGACGCACGCAGGACGAACGCCGAGTCGGGCTCGTTGAAGCCAGTGAGGTACATGAAGTCGGTCTGCTGACGAAACTTGTGGCTGAAAGCGCAGGACGCAAGGCTGTTCAGAGATTGGGCGATACAAGGCCAGTGGTATAGATAGCGACCCACAAGATGTCTGCGGCGACAAGTGTGCGAGGCTCGTCAGCGAAGACGTCGACAGGGATGACGCGCGCGTGCCGCGGCGCGCAGACAAGAAGGCAAGGGAAGGGAGACGTACTCTGACTGCTGTACTGAATCTTGGCCCCGAGCAGCACGACGACACCCCCTGGCGCAACCTTTTCCATCAGCCGCTTGCGGCGGTCCTCAAACTCGGCCGCCGTGATGCCTGGCGCGATCTCATCCTTTGCGAGCAGGTGCGGGTGAGAGAGGGCCGTGGGCTGACCCCAGCGCGGCGGCTTGAACGGAGACGGCGCAGTCGGCGGTTGCGAGCTGTAAGACTTGGCATGGCGACAAGAGGGGTTCGAGGAGCGAGCGCTGAAAGGAAGCTGCCGGACTGGGGTCGTTGAGGGCGGCGAAGATGGTCAGCTCTAAGCACCACGTCGGAGAGAAGGAGCAGCTGGGTTAAAGGAGCTTGCGAGCTCACGCGCGGCGGGCCGAAGGGCCACAGCGCCTCTGCTTCTTGAGGACGAGACGGGGACGGAGGCCAGCACCTGGCCACTTCTTGAGGCCATCCTGGGCCTTTTTCGTTCGAGATGGGAGAGGGGAGTGGAAAAGATCCTGGACGTCGGCGTTGAGGAGCTCGACGGGGTCGACGACGATTCGCGCGCGCTGCGCCAGCTGCGGGAGACTTGCCAAAAAAGATCGAGTGCCCGACCCAGGGGGTCGAACGAGCGTCGCCTCTCGAGGCTCGGTGGTGCAGCCGGCAGAGCGTCAAATCCTTTACGACCCGCCAGCCGCGCGGCGGCGCCCCTTCTCCACCTGCGCCCGCCCGCCCTTGCCAGCCGACGCCGACGACCCTGCGCTCCCCTCACCCTACACCCAACCTTGCTCTCCTTCGCATTCTAGACCATGTCCCACGGAGATCACACTCGCGACCCTTGGTGCGTCTTGCATTACTTCCTTGTGTCGGCCGTCCGATTCGAGCTTACACAAGAAGCTGACAGCTTGCCCGCTCATGCTCTCCTTTGCTCTCCGACTCGGCCACTTTTCGACGCCGACGCTGCCACCGCCACCTGTGCCTGCTTGCCCTTCATGTCTCCTTCAGCCCCTGGGTAATCCTGAACGATGCAGGAGGAGCTTTGTGAGTCGACCGATCGCTCTGTTCTCACCTTCTAGCTCGTTGGCCAGTCACCCGGCGCTGACCCTCTGAGCTCGTCTTGCGCTTGCAGCGGCATGGGTCTGGCTGGAGGAGGAATCTGGCACGCCGTCAAGGGAGCTCGCAACTCGCCTCGAGTGCGTTATCTCACAGCTGTCTTCTTCAGCGTTCGCCTGCTCGTGCACCAGGTTCCGGGCTGACCAATCTTACGCTGGCTTGCCTTCTCCACCAGGGCTCGCGGATGGTCGGCTCGCTTTCGGCGGTCAAGGCAAGAGCGCCGGTGCTGGGAGGTGCGTCATTCGCCTGGCCATGCTGCTTCGTTGCCTCGCTGATATCTCCCGCTCCCTTCATCGGCCGACAGGTAATTTCGGAATTTGGGGAGGTGCGTCCCTCTCCAGCTTCTGCTGCTGGTTGCTGCCCGTCGCACGAGCTCGTCGTTGACCGCGCCTCCACTGGCCGTCGCTCGCCCCTCAACCAGGTCTCTTTTCGACGTTCGACTGTGCGGTCAAGGGGTACCGAGGCAAGGAGGATGCTTGGAACGCCATCATCAGCGGCTTCCTCGTCGGTGGAACGCTTGCGTGCCGAGGTGCGTCGTGCTCAGCCTGATTGAGGCGCTCTCAGCATTAGGAAGCGCAGCGCGCTGACATCCGACTCGATGACTCAAATGCGTCGTCTCTTCCGCCTTCCTACCTCTCCTTGTCTTCATCTCACCTGCGCTCGCTCTCTTCCTTCAGAGGGTCCCAAGCGCGCAGCGATCGGCGCCGTCACCTGCGGCATCTTGCTCGGCGTCATCGAGGGCGCCGGTTTCCTGGTCTCGAAACTCTTCTTTGCCGACATGACGCGGCCCCAGATGCCCCAAAGTGCGTACCTCAGCTATGGCGTTGGCCCACGAGGCGGTGATCTGGGTCGTCTTTGCAGCGCAAATCAGCTGACCACGAAACTCTTGCACGTGTACTCCAATCACAGTGCCGGAAGCACCGCAACCCGCCGCCATCGCCCACTAGTCGCTTCACACCTTCGTTCACGCCCGCCGACCTATCTTCATGAACACATACCACTCTCACCCGTCTCGCTCGGTCGGATTGGTTGAGGGCGCAGCCTGATGCGAAGAGTCGTGCAGCGCGCGCCGAAGACAGGCGCGACGTCGGCAGCCGACGCCGCTGCGCTGTGAGCAGTCCGTCTAGCCGCTGCTAGACCAGACGCCATGGCTCGTACCATCTGAGAGATCTCGTACTCGTACAAGCACGAGGCCAAACGCTATTGTGAGCGCTAAGTGACTTGAGGAAGCGGTCACCGCCGGACTTGCGGGCAGCAGCCGTTGGCGCGTCGCTCGTCAACCGCAACACCCATCAGCCCATCAACTCCCCCCCCCCCTTATCCGCAGGGCCCTCGCTCTAATATGGACCACTCTTTTCCGGCCGAGCTAAGGCAGGCTATCACGGACTGCAGGACCCGTGGCCTCCTAGTCTCTGCAAAGTGGTGCGTCCTTCCGCTCCGTCGTTGCGCCCTCCCTCTGTCGCGCGAGAGCTCGACCAGCTCGGGAAACCTGACCTCGCTGCTCCCCGATCCCGCCCTCGCCCTCGTCCTCAGGGCTGCCGAGTGCCTGGCAGCATTGCCTGTAGCGTCTCGCCTTCCGCCTCCAAACGGCCTCGGTGCACTCCCGCCGAGCTTTGCACCCCCGCCCGGCGGCGGCTCGCTCCCTTTCCAGACATCGACCCCGTCGCGCGCGCCGTCGCTCAATCCGCTGTTGGCGCCGCACCTCCAGTCGCCCGACTTTCACACCGGCCGGCCGTCGCTATCGACCCTGTCGCCGTCCGAGTTCGTCCACCAGTCGCCGCATGGTCCAATACACGACCTCGGCGGGGCGGCGGTGCCGAGTGAGCTCGACGTCGACGAGGACGACACGTTCGAGCTCGCCCGGGCGTACTTCGACGCACGCGAGCTCGACCGGTGCGCTTGGACGCTGCGGGGCTGCCAGAGCAGCAAGGCTGTCTTTTTGAGAGCGTATGCGAGCTACTTGGTGCGTGACCTGCATGCCTCCCCGTGGTCCCTCCTTGCAAGAGCCGCGAGAGACGCAGAGAGGCGAGCTAACTTCGCGTTGGGCCGCTTCGGGCGCGACTGACTGCCTCGCCCACAGAGCATCGACAAGCGCATGCAGGAAGGCCTGGCCGAGATCATGGGTGCGCAAGCTTCCCTTCTACTGCTGTTCGCAACTCGTGAATCTATCCTTGTTGTCTAACGGCTGATTCGGCGCCATACACAGGTGGGGAAGACGATCGCCGGCAGCTCAGCGCGTCGCTCCAGCCGCTCCTAAACCAGATCAAGTCCTCGACGGACCCGTTTCAGCTCTACCTGTCGGTCTCCCGTCTTCCCGACTTTGTAGCTCTGTCCCAGGGCCTCCGGGTCAGACAGCAGCCAATCAGAGGCAGACGGTGCTGACCCTGATGCTAACCCGCTTTCCCGTCCCACAGTAAAGGGACTATCTACCTGCGCCTGCGCAAACGGCCGGAAGCGGCGGCCGCGTTTGTCGAGTCGCTGTCCGGGTACGCGTGCAACTGGTCAGCCTACATCGGCCTGGCCTCGTGCGTGTCGTCGGTCGACGAGCTCGAGACGCTACTTCCGCTGCTGCCGGCCGGCCACGCGTTCACGACGTGCTTCGAGATCCACACCAAGCTCGACCTGCACAGCGGCGCCGAGGCCGTTGGTGAGCTCGTCGACGAGCTCGAGCGCCACGTCTTTAGCATCGGCCTGACCGACAAGGGCAGGCGCGAGGGTCGGACGTGGGTCTGGGGCGCGAGTCAAAAAGCCATGATTGCGTACCACCTACGAGGTGCGCCCCGTCCCTTCCCCCCCTTCGTCGCCGGGAGCGCACGCGCGCGTGCACGTTGTCCGCCATGAGTGCTGATCAGCTGGACTGCTCAGACTTTGACACGGCCGAGGCCTCGTTCGACACGGTCCAGCGGCTCGATCCGTACCGGCTCGACGACGTCGACACCTACTCAAACATGTTGTACGTCATCCCAAAGTTGTCGAAGCTCGCGCAGCTCGCGAGGGAGTACAGCAACATCGACCGCAACCGGGCCGAGACGTGCGCTCTGATTGGTCGGTCCACCTCCCGGTTGCTTCTTCTGCCACTCTCGCTTTACCAGCTGACAAGAAACGGTCGGGCAGGCAACTTCTACTCGTCCCGGGGCGAGCACCCGAAGGCGATCCAGTACTTTCGCCGTGCACTCCAGCTCAACCGCGACTACCTGCCAGCGTGGACGCTCATGGGGCACGAGTACGTCGAGATGAAGAACTCGCACGCGGCGATCGAGGCGTACCGCCGGGCGGTCGGTGCGTCGTCCGCTTTCCTTCGCTTGCTTTCCTGGCCCCGGCGGCCAGCCTCGAGCTGACGTGCGACGCTTCGCTCTCTCGCGCGCGCTCGTGTCAGACTGCAACCCGCGCGACTACCGGGCGTGGTACGGCCTCGGTCAGACGTACGAGCTGCTCGACATGCCGCAGTACGCCATCACCTACTACAACAAGGCGACGGCCCTTCGGTGCGTCGTCGTGGCCATCCCTCGCTCTTCTCTTGGCGTCTCGGCGCGCGAGCCGTCGCTGACCCTTTCATCTGCTTCGCTCGCACCCGCCTTCGCGCTCTGCAGCCCGTTCGACTGGCGCATGTGGCACGCCCTCGCCCAGGTGTACGACAACTCGTCGCGCAAGCCCGACGCGATCCAGTGCCAGCTCCGCGCCCTGTCGTCGGCCGAGCAGCCTGAGACGGTCGGCCCGATCCTCCACACCCTCGCTGGGCTCCAGCACGCGACGCGCAAGTACGCGGACGCGGCGCGGACCCATCGGTTGGCGATCGCGAACGCGCAGGCGATGGGCCGGGGCGGCGGGGAGGTCGTCGGGAGCTGGATGTACCTCGCGAGGTTTGAGATCGGGGCGCTGCAGGTCGCCGAGGGGGACGGCGTCGAGGGTGAGGAGGACGGCGACGAAGGGCAAAGCGGGCCGAGGGAGCCAAATTGGGCGCTCGCGGCGAGCTACCTCAGCGCGGTCGTCGTGCACGTACGTCCCCTTACTATGTCTTTTCCGCTTCCCTCTGTCCACACTGCTCGCTTGCTGATCTTGACTTGATCTGCCTGCCATAAGAACGTTCCGGAGAAGGACGAGGCTCTCGCGCTTCTCAAGGAGATAGACGCAAAGCAGGCTGCGGCGGGCGAAAATGCATGACGCCCATCAATGCGACCCGCCCTTCCAACCCTGTTTCGGTCGCTTGACTGGCTAGTCGCGCCGGATATCGGTGCGCGGGCCTGGCTCTCAGATCGGGCTCTTATGGTCCAGTCTGTCGTGTCAGGTACGAGAACGAGTCTAATCGATACAGGGCATGTGGGTGAGAGGGGCTCGTGAGACGGGACGCTATCTAGGCGTTGGTGCGGGCACTGCAAGAGGGAGGTGACAAAGAAGACACTGGTCAGCATAGTGCTCGCCGAAGGATGATGGCGAGCAAAAGAGAAGTTGAAGGACGCACGCCTTGTCGCTGTCGGCCTTCTTGTTGAGGATGTCGGCCGAGTCGGCGGCCTTCTCGGCAGGGTGCTGGGCGCCGCTGTCGCCGGCCTTGGACGTGCCGTCGTTGTAGTCCTTGCCCTGCTCGCCGTCCTTGCCGGAGAAGTACTCTGTCGGGCAGATCACACTCATGCTGAGGTCAGCATGATGCTGGACCGGGTGAGGACCAGGCAGGGCGAAAGATCTGAAGGGAACGCACCAGGTCGCTGAGACTCCTCGCTCGCGCCCTTGGCGTCAGAGCCGCCGACCTCTCCCTTGCCCATGGGCTTGGTAGAGGAGAGAGAAGGGGAGGGGGGTCCTGTGGGGAAAAAAAAGAGGGACGGTTTGGTGGGGCGAGGCGAGGTCAGACTGGATGGTCGATGCAGCGCGGAAGATGTGCGAGGCGGGGGACGCGAGACCGCCGCCAGGAGGGCAAGAAGAAGGAGACGACGAACCAGGCTCGACGGGCATTGTTGAGAAGGAAGTGAGACGAGTGTAGGTAGGGGAGTGTAGAGGGGTTGGGTAGGGATGTGATGGGGGTTTGGAGGTGGCCTGGGCGGCGGGCGAGCACACGCTTTCAAGGGGGAGACGGCAGTCGGGTGCCGGCGCGTCATCAATTCGACTCGCAGATGCAAGTGGGGGGGGTCAGCCATCCTGTTCATCCCCGAGTCGGCCGGCCCGGGGCGCGGACTTTGCCGCGTCACGTCCCGTCGCCTTGCCAACGCAGCTATCTAGGCGACGACCCTTCAGCCTCAGCGCCTTGTTCGCTGCTGCTTGCCGCCTCCCTGCCCTCTGTCGTCCAGCAAGCAGTCCTGCTTCCTTTCCTTCCTGCTCTAGTTGTCCCCAGACCACTCTCGCAGCCATGTCTGCCCCCGCCATCACCCTCCTGATCCTCAACCCCAACTCATCTCCGTCCATCACCTCGTCCCTCGCCTCGACCCTCGTCGCCCCGCAAGGCGTCACCCTCCGCTTCCTCTCGGGCCCAGCGGGCGAGGCCCCCGAGGCGATCGTCGACACCGAGACGAGCTGCCGGTCGGCCGTTGCGTGCGCAAGGATGCTGCGCGAGGAGTCTAAGGAGGTCGTTGACGAGTGCGACGGGGTGCTCGTCTGCTGCTGTGCGTCCTTACCTCTCGTCTCGCTCACCTAGCTCTTGAGCTTCCTAACTGACCTCAGTTTGGGCAACGCTCCTTCAAAATTACTTACGGCAGTCTCGGACCACCCGCTCGTACCTCTCTTGCAAGAGGCCCTCCCCGGCAAGCCCATCCTCGGCATGTTTGATGCCTCGCTCGCCCTGTCGCTCCTCCTCGGCCCGGCCTTCGCAATCCTCACGACGGGGCAAGGCATGGTCCCCGGGATCGACGCCGGTGTCGTCCGCGTCCTAGGCGGCAACTCTGCCCGGTTCAAAGGGACGTTCGCGTCCAACCTCGGCGTGCTCGAGCTGCACGACGGCGAGAAGGCGCACGTCGAGCGCGTGATGAAGGCCACGGCAGCAAGGTGCTGCGCGGCCGGGGCAGAGGTCGTGGTGCTCGGGTGCGCCGGGATGGCGGGGATGGAAGAGCTCGTCAAGAAGGGCTACAGGGAGGCCGGGGCGAGGCGCGAATGCAAGGTCGTCGACGGCGTCAAGGCTGGAGTCGAGCTGCTCGCTGGCATGTGCAGGATCGCATGCTGATGTTGCCCGCTTCTCCGTCCCGACGTACCCTCCACGATCGCTAGGGTCCTTGCCTCGCCGTTCTTCTGCGTGTACCCTCATCACAGCCGTCTTGCTGCGTCAAGCAGTCTTTTTTTTTCCTTCAAATGCGCGACGCAATGTCTCTTTGGTCGATAGGCTCGCGCTTCCGCAGATTTTTTCAAGCGCCGCTGATAAGGCCCCATTGAGGGGATCGCTGGAAGATGACGGCAAGTGAGAGGTGTGCAGCGACCTGAAACACGAGAGCAGGAAGTGAGGCGATACAAAGAAGGGGCGCGGTGGAGGGGCTTGGGTTGCGCGGCGAGGAAGGGGTAAGACGTGGTCCGGATACAACGCCGAGTGGAAAGGTTGGGGGCGCTCGCCGGCGCGCTGGGCGGGAGGGGAATGACCTATCCGGATGCGAGGTCGTGGTTGCGGAAGGTGGGTCGTTACGAAGGATGGAAGCGACCGGACGGACGGCGTCTACCAACCAAAGAGCGAGTTGCGCGCTAGCCGCCGCCTGACTTCGTCGCCGACGCCGCCGTCGAGCGCGGCACGTCGACGGCCCCGGAATGCGAGTATGAGGCTGATGGCGAATGCCAGGACGGCTGGCAGCCTGACGAACGGCAGGTAGCGGCGGACGAGGGCGAGCAGGTACTTTGCTGGCGACAGCGGGGGGGAGGGCGCGAGCGAGATGGTCGTGCATGCCGGTTCGGCCTCGGAGAGCGCTGCGTGACGCGGGCTGTCGCTGTCGTCGACGTCGTCGATCGAGGCCAATGAAATTGCAGAGCGACCCCGGGGCGGCCGAGGGGACAGAAATCGACGGACAGCCTCGACGTGCGCCTTGAGCGGCGTCGGCGCGGGCGGGGGCCGGCCGCGGTTCTTGCCGTTGGACAGCGCCGGGAACGGGTTGGCCGGGGTGGCCGTGAGGACACTGTCGACTGACGACGATGACGAGGATGAGGATGAAGAAGAGAGACCGGGAGAGGGCGGGCGGTAAGGGAAGGCTTGAGCGTCGGAGGATGAAGGGCAAGAGAGGCGCTCGACGGCGGCGATGAGGTCCTGCGTGGGCGGCGGAGGGGCTCTTAGGAGGTCAGATCGCCCTTCAGGCAAGAAATAGCGGTGGTCAGGGGGAAGAGACGCACTGCCTTGCGCGCCCGACCGAGCACCATGTCCTCCCTGACGAAGCGGATTGCTTGCGACCTGCCATCGTCGCCCGCGGCGCCAAGCACGTGCACCGCCCACGCCTCGACGACGCCCTCGTACGCGTCCAGCACCGACCCCAGCCAGCCATCCTCCCCCTCGCTCTTCGCGTCCCCCGACCGCGAGGCGAGCCCAAACTCGTCCTCGGATTCGCGAGCGCGCGACAGCCCTGCGAGCCGATGCTGGAGCGCGAGTGGGATGGCCGCCTGGAACGGGCCGAGGACGAGCGCCTGCGCGGCTTCGGGCGGGAGCGAGAGTTTCTGGGCGGCCAGCAACAGCGTCTGCGTCACCTGAGCGGGCAGAGGGGGCGCCCTGGGCCTGGATAGACCGGCAGGAGGCGAGGTGCCCGAGGACGACGACGTCGAAGTCGAGGCCGGAAGGTGGCCGGCACCGGCTGAGGTTCGCCGCGGCTGCTTGAAGCGGGTGGTGGGCGCAAGGGGCGGCGACGTCGCGGGCAGGGCGTACAGCGACGCACACCGGTCGACGAGCGCGGCGACAATGGCAGCGGCTGAGCCGAAGCGGACGGCGTCGTCCGTCCTGCTGTCGCCCGTCAGGCTGCCTCCGTAGGCTGCAAGGGGCGACGGCAGCGTGCTGCTGGCCGGCTGGCTCGAGTCGCCGGTGGCAGCGCCGAGTTGGGCCGGCTCGCCGACGAAGCAGACGACGCTGGTGAGCCAGAGGACGGCGGCTTGACGTCGAACGTCCTCCCGTGCTCGGCCCTTGCCCTCGAGACCCTCGGCCGCGGTCCAGGCGCAGGTTGGCGGGGCGAGCGTGAGGAACAGCTGCGAGAGGAGCGCGAGACAGCGCGCGTGCTGGCGGAGGAGGAAGGCGTGGGTGGCCGCGCTGAGCAGGAAACGCGCGGACGGCAGCCGATGCTTGGCCGACGAGGGACGCTGGACGAGGGGCGGCATCGTTGACCTGTCTAGTGCAAGAGAAGGAGGAAGGGAGGGGTTTTGGGCGAGGAGGCGGTTGGGAGTCAGCCCTCCCGCCTCTCGCCTCTGGTCGGAAGCTGAGACGCCGGCAGCCGCCAAAGGTCCTGCCCGGGGCAAGCAGATGAGATTGACGGCCAGCCTGCAGCTACCCACCACCCCAACATCACCTTAACGCTGCCGGCAGTCTTCTGCAGCGTCCTCTTCACCGTCTTCAACAATCGCAGAACCGACTTACGGGAGGGGGACCAGACCGACATGCTCCCGAGGGCGGCCCGCGCCTGCTGAGCTCTCTCTCCCCGCCCCGCTCGCTCCCCTCCAGTCTTCGAGCGCGAGGTCCGTCCACCAGGCCCGAGCTCGAGCTCTGCTCTTCGACCATGCTATCTTGACGTATCCTGAATCCTGACCCACGCCTGACTTTCCGACCGTCAGATCAGGATCCCCATCCTTCGCCCCTCGCCGCTCGTTCTTCGTACGCCGCACGCCGACGCTCGCGCGATGGGGTCAGCCTTCCGCTCGTGCGCGCGGGCGTGCGGCATCCTGCTCGTCTTCGTCCTCCTCCGACACGTCCTGGCGACGACCCCACCACTCACGGTCTCGCTCTCGACGGTGCTGGCTCTCGTCCCGGCAGTCATGCTCGCAGTTGTGCTCGGCGCCATTCCGGTCGCTATCGGCCTGGCCGTGCTCGTCGACCGCGGGCTGCCGCATGCGACACGCCGGCGGACCAAGGCTCGCGGGCGGCTCAGTTTCACCACAGAGGCAGCGTGGTCGGTCGTCCAGCTGCGGTCGGCCTGGGACAAGGCTGCGAACGGGCAGAGCAGCTCGCCCAAGACGCCGCTGCACCCGGCGACGCCTGACTTCCTGCAGACCGCCATCGACGGCGTCCTCGCGCGGGTGATGCGCGACTTTGTCCTCTCTTGGTATGCTCGGATCTCGCCCTCGTCGGCGTTCCCGTCTGAGCTCGAGACGACGATCCGCGAGGCGCTGGCCGTCATTGTTGAAAGGGCTGCGCAGGCCGATTTGGCATCGCTCCTTGTCGGCCGCATCCTCCCGCTCGTGACGGCCCACCTCGACGCCTTCTCCAAAGCTGAGCACACGCTTTCCGGCTCGCGCCGGCAGTCGACGCTGCTTGGCGGGCCGTCGTCGGAAGGCCTTGACGTCTTTCTCGTCCAAGCGCTCGGCCCGGCCAACCTACACGCTGCCATCTCTGGCCAGGCGCTCGACAGTCGGCCGGCGCAGGAGGCCCACCTGCGCACGCTCGTCGAGGGCATCCTCGCGCTCGTCCTGCCTCAGCGCAGCCGCAGCGAGATTGTCGACATCCTCGCGCGCGAGGTCGTCACCTGCACCGTCCTCATGCCTGTCGTCGAGATGCTGGCCGACCCGGACTTCTGGAATCGGCTGCTGGACGACCAGGTTCGTATCGTGCACCAAGTAACGCTGCGATCGTCCCTTGGACATGCTCACTGACCCCCTCGTCCTTGCCTGCCCTCTCATCCCGCAGGCGACCAAGCACATGCGCGAGCAAAAGCTCATTCATCAACTTCGCGCGGCGCTCGAGACGACGTCGCTGTCGGAGACCCCCACCTCATCAGGCGCAGAGCCGCCCGGCGCGACAGGCAGTCGTCCTGCCGGCCTTGCCCCGCCTCGTCAGCGCGCCGCCAGTGTCGCCTCGTCGCGTCGAGGCATCTCGAGCCGGACCGACGCAAAGACGTTCGACGCATTCGTCAAGCAAATCGGGCACATCGATGGCTTGGTCGAGGCCAGGCGCATGCGGAGCGACATCGAGCGCGAGATTCGGCGGACCAAAGACCTGCTCGGTGCGTGTCCGATCCAACTTTCTTATCTCGCCACCCCTTTTTCCTCTCTGACATGCCCTTCTTTCTCTCTGACATGCAACGCCACAAATTCTCCTCAAATCCAGAGACAAGCGCGGCCGGTGGGTTAATCACGACGGGCGAGACGCCGCCAGACCTGCGTACTCATCTCGAGCGGCTGGTGCACGCGCGTTTGAGGGTCGACCGCCGGCTCGCTCAGCTGTCGGGCGTCGATGCCCCACCGTCGGCTAAGCTGTCTGCGACGCCGACGACGGGCAGCCTCTCATCCGCCTCGCTCTTGTCGATCCTGAATAGCCCAAGCTCGCTCAGCTACTTCATGGAGTATATGGAACGCCGGTCGCGCATCGTCCTCGTCCAGTTCTGGCTGATGGTCGAGTCGTTCCGCATACCGCTCGAAGATCTCGACCTCGACGCGCCCGGAGATGACGCTGACTCGGCGGATGCCGCTCAGCCGGACGGCGAGGAGCAGGAGCGCGTCAAGACCGCTCGCGAGGACCTCGGCATGATCTGGGAGGCCTACTTCGAAGACGACGCGCTTGGCGCTGACATCGCCCAGCGCTTCGGGCCGCCGATCGAGACCTTTCTTCGAGGCAAGGGCCGAAGAGGCATGCTCAATGCCCGGCGCAGGTGCGATGCGCTGTCTCTCGCCCTGCTCTTGCGCGCGTGTCTCGACTGACTCTCTGTTCCACACTTCGCGCTTGTCGCTCGTCGCAGCATGTTTGGCGCTCAGCGAGATGTCTACCGTTTGTTGAACGAAGACTACTTCCCGTCGTTCCGCAGCTCAGACCTCTACTTCAAGGCGGTCGCCAATGTGCCGTCGACGCTGTCGATGCCGCCTTTGTCAGGCCCTGCCGTGCGGCCGCGCGTGTTACCGCCCCAGCCGCCCGCCTTCCCGCACCGGGCAACGACAGCAGGCATTCCTCGCACCAGCAGCCCACCCGTCGCTCCACCCAAGCTACGCAAGACCGGTTCGGCATCGAGCAGCCTTGAGCTCACGGGCAGCACAGCCCCGCCGCATGCGGCGCCACTCGTGCCTTCGCTCTCTTTTGGCCCCGAGCCTGGATCCCTTTTCGACATCCCGTCGGACGGCCAGCTAACGCGGTCCAAGTCCGCTCTGCCCAAAGTCAGAGCGACGTCGCCCGTACCTTCGCTCGACAGATCCCTTCCCCCGTTGGTGTCGCCGCCGCTCCGGTCGCCCAGGCTACAGTCCAACAGCCATTTCGACTTCCTCGTCTCGACTGACGGGAAGGGCTCGGCCGCGCGTCCGCCGCTGTTTGGCGAGGCGGATGACGGCGACGGCGGCTCTGACGACGAGGACTACATCCAGGTCCAGCGGATGGATGCCATCCAAGCCGCCCTCACCGACATCATCGCCAAGGACGAGTCGGTCATGGCGCCGTCCGCGACTGCGTCTGCCGTCCGCCGACGGCCGAATCGACAGGCCACGACCGGCCGTAGGTTGCCGTCCGACTCTTCTTCGATGGCGCGGAGCCTCGACTCGTTGCTCGATCCTACGCAGGCGCCAACTTCGTCGCTCTACATGGAGTCGTCTTTGCCTGACCTGCCCACCTCACGCCGGCCATCCAAGCGGGTGTTCGACGACGACGATGAGGAAGATGGCGCAACCACGCCATCGCTCCTCAGCTCGCTCAAAGACGCCCAGGCCGCGACCGACGGCAGCGCGTCAGTCGAGGTGCGTGACCTGACGAGTATCGGTATCCTCCAGCTGCCAGCCGAGATCGGGCGCGTGACGGCGCGCATCGACATGCTACGGAATCAGGAGGCGCTGCTTGACGCCCTCATCCGTAAGGCTGAGCTGGCGGGCAACAAGCGCGAGCTGGCGCTGCTCAACAATTCGCAACAGAGTCTCGTGCGCGAGGTCCGCGGGCTCGCGTTCCAGAAGCGCCAGTGGGAGCAGCAGGAGCTCGACTCGCGTCTCTACCCCGGCCGAACCATCGTCTCGATACCGAGCGCGACCAACCTCGCCGAGGACGGCAAGCCAATCACGCGCTATCTCGTCGAGGTGCAGCAGCTCGGCGAGGACGGCGCCTTCGCCCATGGCTGGGTCGTCGCCCGCCGCTACAACGAGTTCTTCAACCTCCACCACGACCTGCGCGAAAAGCTGGCGACCGTGCGTCACCTGGCACTACCGGGCAAGATGCTCGTCACGTCCATGTCCTCGAGCTTTGTCGATAGCCGCCGCGTGGGACTCGAGAAATACCTGCAGGTCCGTCGCGCTGCGTCCCCCGTTCAGTCCTCGCTGCGTCCACACTTTTGCTGACCGAGCGTTTACATCCCTGCTTGCTTTCCCCCTTCTCTCAGGCGCTCATCGCGATCCCCGATGCCTGCGCCTCGCTCGAGCTGCGCGCTTTCCTGTCGCAGACGTCCTCTTCTTCTTCACCCTATGCCGACACGCCTCCCGGCCTGTCCAAGGCTGGACCATCCCTACCGCGCCCGCAAGACCTTGTCAAGTCGCTGTATCGTACCGTCACGTCGGGTTTTGACGACATCGGCGGCGTCGCAGGCGGCCCCGACTCGATTCTGGACCTTTTGAGCCAAGGCCTAACAAAGCAGGCCGGCGACCTCGCCCTCCTCGCTGGTTTCGCGCCGGACCCTTCGACGGGATCCACAGAGGCGCAGCACACGCCGCCTGATGTCTCCTCGCCTGGCCTGCCGGACCTGATGGGACTCAAGCCGATGGATGGCGAGACAGCGTCATCCTGTCTGTCTTTACTTCCCTTCGCGTTCATCATCATCTCAAAGGTTGTTGCTGATCCGTCTGAGTCCCCCCTTCCCTTTTCCGTGACAGCTTTCACCGCGCCGATCTGCGACTTGTTCGTGGAGGTGTTTGAGCTCAAGGAGAACAATTGGCTGCGGCGCCAGGCTATCGTCATCATTCTCCAGCAGATCCTGGGCGGCACTATCGAGCGGTGCGTTGAGGGGCTCATGGCTTCAGCATGTGCTTGACGAATATTCTTTCTGACCTTCCGTGGCTTACGCCTTTTCTAACCATGACAGCAAATTGCGCGACGTCTTAGACCGTCTGACGGGACCGGCATCGATTCTCGGCTACTTGACGAGCTTCTCCAACTCTCTCTGGCCCGGCGGCGTGCGCCGGCCACCAACTATCCCGCGCACCGACGAGGAGAAACAGCGAACCAAGGAGGAAGTCGCTCGCAAGCTGCCGTCTCTGATTCCAGGTGCGCGCGTTCGTTACGTCTGTCGGTTCAAGATTCCTCGCTCACAGAAGCCCTCCCGCCAGACATCGCGGCCAACATGATCGGCCGCGGCAATACGCGACGCGGAGCCAAACGCCTCTTCGCCGTTCTGCAGCACCAGAAGCTCAACCAATCGCTCGTGCACGCCATCATCGACGAGGTAATTTGTCGTTAAATCAGGACTGTGTCATGCCCACTGCGACGCCTGACCCCGTTCCTTGCTCCCCTTTGGCAGATTATCTTTGCGCTGTTTCCCGAGCTCAACACCAAGTCGTCTGGCTAGCCGCTCGATTGCGAAACACATTGCCTCGGCCATACCCACGCCAGCTGCCTCCATACCCGCTCCGCTCTTTTGATACCCCGGCTCTCTTTGGCTCGATGTGCATGAATGACAAAAGTACAAAGATCTCTTCTACGCCGCTCAGCCCTTCTTGCCGATCACGCCCGTCCAATCATGCTTGGCGTACGACTTCAGGAACTTGTCGACTCGCTGCTGGCTCTGGCGCAAATCGACCCGCTTAGGCTTGCGCCACTTGCGCGGCTCGAGGTCGAGGATCGAGCCGATGATCTCGGCCGCAAAATATCTTTCGGAAGGAAGGGATGGAGGCGGTACTACCGCTGTCAGCTGTTGATCGACGGCGCAATTTGAGCGGAACCAGGCCCAACGTACCTCGGGAATTTTCCTCCACCCTTGTCGCCTTCGTCGACCGCCGTCTGGTCCTCCGGGTCGGCAGCCTTGCCCCCGCCGTCGTCGACACCCTCGATGACGTGCCCAAAGCCCTTTTCGCCTTTGTAGTCCCACTGGATCATGAAGTAGGGCAGGTTGGAGACGAGCGCGCGCCGGAAGCCACCGGGCCGGGCCGAGAAGTCAATGAGCTTTTTGTGCTGCGACCACTCGGACTCGGATGCGAGGATGCCCTCGCGGAAATAGGCTGGCGCGTCGTCGTACAGGTCCCAAGGCACGGGCACGCTAGGGGACAGTGGGGAGAGCTGTCAGCTCCGGTTCGAGCGCTGAGAGGCAGACGTCAATGGGGAACGCACGCCTCGATATAGGTGTGCCGTTGCTGCTTGAAGCTGACGACCGTCTCGTAGAATAGGACGCCTTTGTCCTGCTCGGCGAACATCTTCATCAAGGTCTTCATGAAGTTCTACCAAGACGTAGCGAGGTGGCAAGCGCCAGCGTCAGTGGCAAGAAGCGACAGCGACACGAGCATGTAGGCGGACAGCAAGAAAAACGCACCCGGATCTCATCCCAGACGTCGTCGTCGCCCTCGAGCGTCGTCAGCGTGTGCTGCAACGGCACGATCAGGCAGTGGCCCTCAACAAGCTCCTCTGTTTGAGTGCACGCAAGATAGACCTTGGTACCCATTGCGATGACGGCTGCTCGGGGAGGGCCGTCCTCATTGGCCGGGCAGAACTGACACGAGTCGAGTGCCTTCTTGGTCCGGGCATAATCTGTCGGGCCGCGGTGTGCGAGTCAGCTTATGGCGATATGTGCTTGAAGGGGGTAGGGACGCACCGTTGATGGCAAACAGCCGCTTCGAGGCGTCGGTCTTCATCTTTTTGCGAGCAAGCTTGTCCGCGTTCTCGTCCATGTAGTCGAGGCCCTCCTGCAAAATGTAGAGAGGAAAGGGACGCGCGCGGGTCAGCAGGGAGCCGAGATGGGCCAGTCAGTGAGAGGGGGTGGGGGGGGGGGGGACAGCACGCACAACAAAGCGTCCGTCGTTGGCGATCGCCTTTGCGAGCTCCATGTCCATGTTCTTCTGGTCGGCCGAGCCTGCGCCGAAACGCTCTTGTCGTACGAGCTCCGAGAGCGAGATCGAGTCGTCGTCGGCGTTGAGGCGGAGCATCTCGCCCGTCTTGGGGTCGTGCGTTTCGAACTGATCGGCGAACGACGAGCAGCGAGGTCAGAAGCGTGCCACAGAAGGAAAAGAGGGCGCGAGAGAGGGACACAAGCGCGCCTTTTCGGGCCGCTTGCGCTTGGCTCCAGGAACGATCGGCTCCTCCCTGGCCCCCAGGCCAACGTCGTACAGCCGCCCGCGCCCATCAACGGTCGGCACCATCTCGACCTTGTCAGCCCGACCCTTACCCTTGGCGTCTATCCCGCTGCTGGGACCTCCGGCGATGCCACCAGCGTCCATCGAGCCCGCCGCTCGCGACCGCTGCATCTCAGCATCGTACTCGCGCTCAAGCTGGGCAGCATTCGGCTTGCTCATGAGCTTGGCCTTGAGCACGGCCGCCTGTAGCTTATTGAGCTCGGACGCCGAAAGCGCAGGCCTATCGTCCGTCACCGGTGCGGGCACGTCATTCTGCGCTGGGCGAGAGATGGTCGGCGGAAGGACGGACGGGATGGGAGTCGGCGGGCCCGAGGCGAGCGACTGGAACGACGACGACCGGCGCAGCAGGTCGGCCTTCTGTAGCGTCCCGGGTGCCATGCCCTCTCCACTAGGCGTGCGGGGACCCTCGTCATCCCCTGGCCGGCGAAAGCCCGCGCGCGAGCCAGGCCGGGAGGATGTCGAAGAGTTGAGCGCCGCTGCGTCCGACGTGAACATGTAGCGCCCTCCGCCACCCGGCGGCCCTCCTTGGGGCGTGCTCGATCCGCTACTCCGCTCCTGGCGGCCGCCACGGCTGTCGCGCCGCTCGGACCGAGCGTCGAGGATCCGGCGCTCCTCCTTGGCGTCCTCAAACTCCTGCACCGAGTCGTACCGCTCGCGGGCGACGTCTACCACGGGCCGGCCCTCAGATGAGGCGGTCTCGAAGACCCGCCGCAGCTTGGTCATCCGCCACTGGGAACCAGGGCCTCCGGGAACCTTCTCCTTTGAGGCTGCCGGTGTGAGAAGGATGTCATCAGGAGCCGCCCCCGAGCGAGCAAGAGAACGACGGGCCAAGGGCGCACCTGTTGGGGTCGAGACGCCTCCCGCGTCCTCCTGCATGAGCCGGTGATTGATCTCGCGCCGATGGAATTTGGGCTGTATGGACAGTCCGCGGCATTGAACAGGCCCGATTAGCATGCGACAGCACAGACAGATGGCAGGTACTGAGCCAGATGGACGGCAACTCACCTCGTCGTCCTTCTTTTGAGCCGCCACGGCCGCCTTCTCTTGCCGCGACGTCGAGATGGTCCCGAATGAGTTGAAGAGGTCGCCGCCGGCCTGAACGGGCTCATCCTTCTTGACACCAGCGTCCGACGAGCCGCCACCGCCCGAGAGCCAGTCGTCGCGCTGTGGCTGGTCCGACATGGGTAGTGAAGTGTAGATGGAATGGAAGCGGAGCAATGTGATGGATGCTTGAAGGTCGAGGTGAAGGAAGCTCGCGGGGTCGGCTGAGCCGCGCGCCGTCACACAGCGCGACTAGCTCGACGTCGACCAACGTCACGCAGCAGCCTGGCAAAAGCATCGCAACGTCACCTCCCCCTTCCACTTTCCTGTCATGGAGAAGACAGCAGGACAGACTCGGTCTCGACAGCTCAGCACGGTCTGCAGCTTTCACGACTGCTTTCCATGAAGAGTCGAAGGGGCCGGCCGCGCGAGCTGTCAGCCCACCCGCGCAGCTCGCCCGCTCCCCGAGCCGACGTCGGACGCCATCTTCCTCAAAGTTTGGCAAGCTAACCAAGAACGACGAAGCTTCGGCTGCTGTGGCCGCTCGGTTAACATGCGCAAAGGAACTGACTGCACTCTGAGCTGCTCGCAAGAGGAGTGGGCTCGGAACAACAGCGCAAAAACAGTACAAAAACAAGTGTGGAGCATCTGGGAATCGAACCCAGGCTAATCACTGATCGTGTAGGTGCGAAGCAATTGTCGTAACCACTTGACTAATGCCCCGATGTTCAAGTGAAGACAAAGTTAAATTTAATCTTGCAATTGAACAAGCTCCATCACTCGAGACCTGCTGGCGGCCGCAACAAGTCCTCCCCCGCCCCCCTTGCTCCTCGACTTGCCTCAACCACTTGTCTTCTGATCTCGCTCCTTCAAGACACTCTCTCGACTCGCATATACAACTCGCTGCGCTGGTCGCAGGACCTTCTTTCGCCAGGGCTCCTCCCCGCCTCTCGTCTGGCCATGCCGCCTCGCCTCTGCCAGCTGTGCCACACCGCACGGGCGATCCTCAAGCGGCCCAAGACGTCGCAGCAGGTCTGCAAGGCCTGCTTCTTCTACGTTTTCGAGGAGGAGATCCACCGTACCATTATCGAGGCCGAGCTATTCCAGCCGGGGGACAAGGTGGCCATCGGAGCGAGCGGTGGCAAAGGTGAGTGAGCTAGCGGCTGCTTCCCCGACCCGACGCAACACGCCGACGGCTGACAGCTGAACGCTCGGCGCAGACTCAACGGTCCTGGCACACATCATGAAGACCCTTAATGACCGGTACGAGTATGGCCTTGATCTGTTCCTGCTGTCCATCGACGAGGGTATCACCGGCTACCGCGACGACTCGCTCGAGGTCTGTCCTCTGCTACCCTGCTTCGCGGCGCCCGCGCTGCCCTGACGCCCGGCGGTCCCTCCTGAGGACTCTTGAGACTCGAGAGGCTGACAATTGTCTTGCCCACATCAGACGGTCAAGCGGAACCAGCAGCAGTACGATCTGCCGCTCAAGATTTTGAGCTACGATGATCTCTACGGGTGGACCATGGACCGCATCGTCGGGGCCATTGGCAAGAAGAACAACTGCGCGTGCCCCCTTCCCACTTGTGCAACGGTCCTGCAGTGCTTGCTTGCTAATCATCTGATCGCTGCTGTCCTCCATTCTGGCTTTGACTTTCGCAGGCACCTTCTGCGGCGTATTCCGACGGCAGGCTCTCGATCGAGGCGCGGCGCAGCTCGGCGTCGACCACATTGTGACGGGCCACAACGCCGACGACATCGCCGAGACGATCCTCATGAACAGTGCGTACTCACCTTCGCTCTGCGCCTCGTACAAACCACTGGCGCAGCTTCTGTCCAGAGTCTCACTGCTCCTCGCGCGCCCGGCAGTCATGCGCGGCGACGTCGCCCGCCTCGGGCGGTGCACCGACATCGTTACGCGCGGGGACGACACGATCCGACGGAGCAAGCCGTTCAAGTACACGTACGAGAAGGAGATCGTCATGTACGCCTACTTCAAGCGGCTTGACTACTTTTCAACTGAGTGCATCTACTCGCCAGAGGGTGTGTGTCATGGTTCCCTCCTCTTCTTCCGCCCGGCCATCGTTGCTGACTCGGATCTTCTCGCCGCCCGGGACCAGCGTACCGAGGGCATGCGAGGACGTTCTTGAAGTCGCTCGAGGCCCTGCGGCCCTCGTCGATCATCGACATAATCAAGTCGGGCGAAGACCTCGTGCTCACCGAGGTGACGCGCAAGAACCTGAAGGCGCAGCAGACGTGCCTGCGGTGCGGCTACATGGCTAGCAACGCCCTCTGCGTGCGTCCCTCCCCTCGCTCGACCCCTTCTAGTCAACGTGACAGGCAGACTGACCGGCAGAAGACTGGATCGCTTGCAGAAAGCATGCGCGTTACTCGAGTCGCTTGAGGCTGGACTGGAGGCATCGACGCTGGTGAGTATCTCGCATTGCCTTTCCCTCCCCCTTCCTCGGCTGCCGGCGTCTGACGCCCTGCCTTTGCCTGTCTTCGTCTGCAGGAGGCTGGTCAAGGATGCGCAGCCGCCGACAGCCTCGAGGTCCCAGCCCCTGCAGCCCCGCGCAAGCATCGGACGATCCCTTACTTCGATAGACCGGCCAAGACGGTGGTCGAGCTCGAGACGGGCGGCGCACCGGGGTTGGAACACCGGATCGGGCCAGATGGGCGAGTCGATGCCGTGTCTTTGGGGCCACCCTCAGCAGCAGCTGAGGCGGCAGGAGGCTGATCGCATGAGCTTCGCCAGATGACGAAACGAGAGGGACGGCATGCCATCAGCCGGAGCGCCAGTTGCCCCACGCACCCTCCTTGATGTACTCGCCACCATGCTCGTCGTACTCGGCGCGTGAGACGCCGACCTGGCGAAAGGCATCGGTCCGACTGTACTCGGCCATGCCCTTCCACGCATCGACGCGCTCCTCCCCGCGCGGCGGCAGCAGCACCTGGAACTCGCTCTTGTACGGCAGGATCGGCCGCAGCGTGTTCTCGAGGCGGACCTTGAGTCCTGGCAGGGCCGTCGAGCCGCCCGTCGCGAGGATGCCACGCTGCACGCGCGCCTGCTCGGGCCCAGGAAGCTCTCGCAGGATGTGGCCGATGATCTCACCCAGGCCGGCGCTGTCGAGCCCGGCCAGGTGCGGCTGGAACCACGTCTCGGGCACGCGGCTGCGCTCGACGTTGAGGTGTACCTGGAAGCTTTGGGCGAGGTCGTCGGCTCGGTACGGCTCGGCCGACCCGCCGCGGAGGAACGCCGTAAGCAGCGCATTCTGCCGCGTCGACTGCGACTCGTATGTGTCCTGCGCGGTGAAGGCCGGGTCGTGTTGCAGCAGCTTGGCCTCGACCGACGCCAGGTAAGCCATGTCGTCCTCCTCCTCGTCCTCCATGTCGGCGCCGTCAATTTCGCGATAGACTGCCCAGTCATCGTCCTTTGCGCCAAAACCGTCGTCTGAATTGAAGCACATGCAAGCCGCCAAGTGGCGCGTCAGCCAATGTCGATGAAGCGGACCTGCGATGAGATGGCACACACCGTCGTTGCCCTTGCGCTTCTTCTTCGGGGCGGGGCCGTCTGCGGCCAGGTCGGCGATATTCTTCATGCGACTTTGGGCAGCGGCACTCTTGCGATCGCCAAGCGCCGACTTCTTGCGCTTCCGCTCCGTGATGCGAAGGATGGTCGCCTGAGAGCAGCAGACAAGAGACCGGAACCGAGATGAGGACCTGGGCTACGTGAGATCCAGGCGAACGGCGAACGGAGAAGAGACGAACCTCCTGCTCCTCGCGAAGCTTCGATGCCCACTGCTCCGGATCGGCCAGACGATCGGCCTCGTCCTTGCGCTCGGCTTCTTCCTGCGAGCGCAGGGTCGTCGTCACGGGATGCGCTTGTCAGCGGACCATTCTTTGCAGAGTTCCGGACGCGGCACGGGGGGGAACGGGACGTACAACTCGCGCCTTTTCGGCCGCCTTCTCTGCTTTGATCTTCATACGCGCGTCGTAGCCGGCCTTGTACAGCTTCTGCTTGCGCTTCTCCTTGATCTCGTCCTCAGTCAGGTCGGCGTCCGGCCGGTCGATGAGCGGGAAGGTCGGCTCCTCGGCCGGCTCCTCGAGCTCGCCAACGTCCTTTTTGCGTGTACGCTTGAGGTACTCTTCGATCTTCTTGATGCGCTGATCAAGTTCGCGTTCGTCTTCGTAGCCGGCGTTCTCGATGCGTTTCTGTAAGAGTGAGAAGAGGTCGAGGGAGGTCAGCGGACCTCGACACTGATTGAGTCGAGCACAGGGGGATAACGGGCAACCGCACCTGGTAGTCGGCCTTCTTCAGCCTCTCCTTTGCTGCCTTGACATCCTTCAGGTCGGCGAGCTCGCGCTCGTTTTGAATCATCTGAGGTGGGGGGAAACGTTTTGTCAGGGTTGATGCGAAATGGAGCGGCGGCAGCAGCGCAGCGACGCACCTTTTCGAGTCGAGCTTTCTGCTGGATCTCCTGCAGCCGTCGCCCAGACTCCTTGCGCTTCTCGGCCATGCGCGCAATTTCCTCGGCCGACTTTTCTTCATTGACCTGGCGTATCAACAGAGCAAGAGGGCGCAGCTGATTATCAACACGACAAGCCCAGAGCTGCGCAATGTGGAACGAGCGGGGACTGACGGGCGCCGTGAACGGGAACTGCATGACGACGCTCTTCTCTGCAAGCTTCTCGGGGTCCGCCAGCGCGCGCACCTCATCTTGAAAGTCGTCGGCAAAGTAGCACGACTCGCGCATCATGAACTGGCGGATGAAGAAACATCGGGTCAGACCTAGTAAGAGACGGACCGGCGAAGCAGAGTAAACGCACCGTCGCCTGGAAGGGCAGGATGCGATTCGGGAAGCCAGGATACTTGAGCTGAACGAGCCGCTGGAGCAGATCCTGCGCCTGCGCGCCGCCCCAAGCGAGCCTGCAAGCATGCGACACATTGAAGGGTCAGTCATCGCATCGAGAGAGCGCAAATCCAGCAGCCGGGGGACGCACCTTCTGGCCGAGCTGAGAACGCCGCGCCCGTTGACGACGGGGATGAGCGTTGTGCTCTGATTGCCCATGCCGACCGCAAGGCCGTCCTTGAGCCCCGTCCGCGCAAACGAAAAGAGCGAGTCGATGCCGTACGTGACGGATGGCGCGCCGTATCCCTCAAAGAGGAGCTCGGACATCACTGAGCAATCGAGGACAGGCGAGCAAGTCGTCAGTGAGTTGGGCCAACAGGGCAAGTGTCACTGCCGGGAGGGGGGACACACTGGCTCGCGATGCAAGCGGCGTCGCCAGGCGCTCCGTCATGAGAATTGGGTGCTCGATCTGCTCAGTGTCGAGGCCGAGGTTGAGAAACGCGTGATCCAAAGCGTGCTCCTGTAGCCCCGATCAGACGAAGTCAGGCTGTCAGCTCGTCTCGTCGTCTGGCAGCAGCCGGCCGGGCGGCGGAGAGCTAGGTAGACGCACCATGAGCTCGAAGTTGGTCAGCACGTCGCCCTCAAATACGGGCTTCGCACTCGACCGGCTCGTCGCGTCGACCTCGGTGTCGCCACCAACGAGTAGGTGCGTGCGATTTGTCTTGCGGTCCCGGTACCGCGCGACGACCTGGTCGGCGATGAGCCTCGGCGCGGCCTCGTCGCCCCATCCGGCGCGTAGCTGCGAGCTCCCTGGAGGACCCGGGGCGCAAGATGAGGGTGCGGAACGTGCGCATCAGTCGACTGTCTGAGAGGAGAGTGGGCGAGCAGCAGGCTAGCATAAGGGCGACCGCACCATTGTCGATGATGAGCGGGCAGCTCGAGCCCGCATGCGCCGGCCGGTAGTCGTTAGGTGGCACGACCCGGTCCTGGTAGACAGCCTCGGGTACGCGGTAAATCCGGCTGCTGCTCGCTGCCGGCGAGGATGAGCCTGGAGCCGGGCTGGCGTCCATCGTGCTGATTGGCCGGGCGAATGTGAACGGACAGGCGAAGCGGTCGTTATGCAAGGCGAGGTTGTAGTGGTGGGCAGCAGGAGAACGAGCTCGACCTGCGCGCCCAGGAGGGAGCGAGATGGCCCTGCGAGATCGCCTGACGAAGGTGTCTCTCACCGGCGCAAACGTCAAGATTCGGCCTGAGCTCACGGGTGGGACACAAATGCGCACTTGAAGGCAGCAAGCAGGAGTTGAGAATGGTCATAGAAAAAGACACGGGGTACAAGGTGAGAGTCGTGTGGAGGCGCAGGGCTGCGGGTGTCCTGCAAGTGAGGAGGGATGCGCGAGGGGCACGACCGGCAGGTCTCGCTGCTGCGAGACTTTCGAGAAAGTCACGGATGGATCTACCGAGCAGACGAGGCAAGGAATGGAAAGTGGAGATGGGGACCGGGCGAGTGGGAGAGCTAAGACGGGGGGCGAGACGGCTGTTTAGACCGCGACGGGTGCGGGCGTCGTCACCGCCGCGCCGGACGCAGTCTTGGCCTTTTTGCGCTTCTTGAGGAGACCTGTAAGGCGTGGGTGCGAGGTGAGGGGCAGTGACCAGTCAGCAAAGGTTTCGCGGTGAAGAACTGGCAAGCTCGAAGCGAGTGGGACGTACCTGCGGCGACAGCCCCGCGCACGCCCTCGTTGATCTCGCGGCTCTGCTCGAGGTACTCCGAGTCGTCAAACTTGTGCTTCTTGCCGGCGAGCTGGGCCAGGTCCTCCTTGGTCAGGTCCTTGGCCTTGGGCGGGCCAGCACGCTTGGGCTGCTCGCCGCTCTGAGCGACAGGTGACTTCGAGCCAGACGCCTCGGCCGTCCCCTCGCCCTCCTCCTCGGGCACATCGTCCATGGCCTCGAGCGCGGCCGCAGCCTGCCCAGCCGAGATGCCGAGCGAGCGTTCAAGCGCCTCGAGCTTCTCCTTGGCCGCCTGCGATTTGAGCTTCTTGTAGTCCTTCTGAGCCTCAAGGATGTCGCTCATCCTGGAGGAAGACAGAAAAGGGGGTGGGGGACGCCATCGTCGAGTCGCTCCTTCAGCCTCGGCCCTTCATCCAAGCAGCAGCACGAAAGAAAGCGAGGAGCGGGGCAGTGGGAGGGGACGCACTTCTTGGCCTCCTTGATAGACGAAAGCCGTCGGCCAGTCAGGTCCCGGCACGAGTCGTTGTTGCTCGCCTTCTGGCTCGACATGCGCCCACCGGTCGCCCTCAGCTGCGCCCCAAAGCCACCCTTGCCACCCCGCAGGCGGGCGACAACCTCGAGGTCGACCTCAGCCTGGCCGTCGGCGATCAGGTCTGCAAGGAGCGCATCAGGCGTGGGGAGCGACGACCGCGTGCGAAGATAGCAGTCGTCGCGGGAGAGCTCGATGGGGAGGAGCGACGAGAGCCGGGTAGTCGAGGGCGAGGCGACCGAGAAACGCTGGACGGCAAGCGGCGCCGGCAGCGAGAGCGAGACAAGGACCGGAGACATAGCGCGAGAGCGCGATGGGTACAGCAGATTCTGCTGAAAGGTGTTCGGAGAAAGAGAGGGAAGGGTGGTTGGGTGGATGAAGGCAGGGTGAGACGAGGTGACGGTCGGGGTGCAGAGGAGGAAGGGCGCGGTTTGGGCCTACTTGAGTCACTTCAGAGGTGTCGCGCCAGCCTGCCGCAAGTCGTACCGCTCGCCATGATCCAAAGAGGGCGAAAGATTGTCATGAGGATCGTGCGGAGGGGTCGAGGCAGGCTAGTGGTGGCATATAACAGGTGGATGAGGGGCGGTCTACAAGGAGGAGGAGGAAGCCGGTTGCGGGTCAAATCTCGGGCCAGGGCCAGCACGCGCCGACGCTATCCGTCGTCCTCGCTGCCGCTCGCCATCACGTCGCCATCCCAATCGTCTTCCCAAGCGACGCCTTGGTCTGCAGCGATTCCGAGCGCTTCGTGATCGGCCGGATTGTGCTGATTCCGGGCATGCGCGCGAGCGGTCGTCAGCCGGGAAAGGAGGGCGAGCCGCCGCGCTTGGAGGGTGCGGATGTGGTCGATGGCTGTGCAAGCGGCGGACGACAGCAGCAGGAGGTTCAGCAACTCCCACAAGATGCGACAGAGAGAGAAAGGGAGAGGGGGCAGACTTACTCTTGAGCAGCACCGTGCCCTCAGACTTGGGACCCGCCCGTCCGTCGACCTTCTCGTCGGCCGCGTCGTCGTCCTTGCGAGCGCCCTTGCCCTTCTTGGGCTTCTTCTTCTTCTTGGCCGCGCCCACGCCGCCGCGCTCCTTGCGCTCTGCCTCGGCGATGGCCTCGCGCAGCGCCGGCACAATCTCGCACAGCTGATCGTGCCCGCGCTTGATGTTGGCTCGGCGCTTCTGCTCAGATGCGATATGGTTGGCCTTTTTCTGCGCAGCCGTCAGCAGCGGCGGCAGCCCGGTCGTCGATGCCGAGGGAGAGGTCGACGCGGCTGCCGGCTTCTTGGACCGCTTGAACGACGACGGACCGGGGCGCGAGGCTTGAAACGACTCGGTCGAAGTGCGTTGGGCGGCCGACTGACCGCGCTGATGCTGCGACGGCGGTAGTGGATGCTCAGGCGCTGTCGCAGGAGCGGGCGCCGACGACGACGGACGAGACGGGCCTGTCGAGCCTAGCGACAGAAGAGACGTGTTTGAGTCGTCTGCCTGGCCTGGGTCGGCTTGCCTGCGACGGTCTTGCTGCGACCCGTTGGCGAGAGGTGGCTGGGGTCTGTCCGGCAGCGCGCGTCCCTTGCCTTTCCCGCTCAACGGGGGCTCGCCGGCTTCTCCAGTGCTGTCCATCCTCCTACGCTTGGACGTTGAGCGGCCGTTCCTGTGCTCAGCCATGGCAGGTTGAAGGGCTCCGTTAGGCTGCGGTAAAGACTGCCAGCGAGCCGGGCTGCTGGCCGGGTGCGGTGGCGGCGGGACGGCGTACGACGGCGACGGGTGCCAGAATGGCGAGGGCGCGTCAGCCGACATCACGCTCGGGCTGAGACCAAGTGGATATGAGTAGGGACTCTGTCGAAACGAGCATTGGAATGAGGCGGACATTGTCAGCGGCTCTGTGCTGCGAGGCCATTCAGGGCGAGCGGGAGGTCAGGCTAGCTGGTTGAGGACGGACCTCTGATCCCCCTCCCGCTGTCGCACCACCCCCCGACCGCTGGCTTGGTCCCGCGTCCATGCCGCTCTGGCCCCAGGCACCCTGTCCGGAGCCCTCGCTTGAGCTGCCGCGTTCCTTGCCATACAAGCTCGCGCCGTGCTGGAAGAAGGGTCGGTCGAGCGCGTCGCCCTCGATATCGGCGAGGAAGGAGTCGAGCGTCTCGCGCTCGGTCGCCGAGAACAGCGACTCGCCGACCTCCATTCGGCGAGGAAGGAAGGTGGGTCGAGCGGAGCCACGCTTTCGTCCTGGGTGTGTCGTGCGAATTGCAAGAGGAACAGAGAGGGGCCGAGCGGGTGGTCTCCCGGGAGGGTTGGGGGAGGGGCTGTGATGGCACGACACCCGCAGGCATGTGCCTTCGTTCCGTCTTGCTCAGCCCACCTGCGCGCGCCAAGGGGCCCCCCCTTTGACGGTCAATCTCGCCTCTCGCCTTCAACCTTCAACTCACAACCTGCCTCGACATCGTCCACTCAGCGTCCATCGGACGACTCTTTCCCACGCATAAGACGGCAGTCGAATTTGGAAAAGAAGCAGCTTCATTGGTCGAGAGACGCTCGAGATCGACTGCTTTCGCTCGCACTCGCCGCCTTCAGCCCTTCTGGACCGACCTCGCCTCCACCTGCCGCTACCAGTCGCCCATCTCGGCGCCCACCTCCTGGCATACGAGTCTGAATACCGCACCTGACCTCATAGGCCCATGTTCAAGTCCAAGTCGCGGCCGCCGGCGTTCAACGCCGACTATTCGGGCTCGCTCCGCACGCCCGTAGCTTTCAAGGCCACGCGGCTCGCGGTCGACGAGCTCGGCCTGAGCGGCGACATCACCGCGCTCGCGGTCGACCCAGTAGGCGGCTGGTGGGCGATTGGTGCGTCCTCTCCGGCTGCTGCTCCCAAAGAAAGGAGACTTCGGGACGCTAGCTGGGAGAGAGGGGCTGTCGCGCCCAGAGGTCTTGGCTGCACCTTCCCGCCGCTGACCGGCAGCGTCACCCCCCTCCCCTCTGCGCTGCTGTCCCCAACAGGTCTCTCGACCGGTTCAATCCACATCATCGGCGCTCGCTCGATCCACATCCATCTGTCGGTTCACCTGCACCCGCCCACTCCGCGCTCGGCCTCGGCCTCGAGCGCCATCAACCAGCTCGCGTTCCATCCGTCGCGCGGGCGTCTCGTCGCCGTTGACGCCCGCAGCCAGGTGCACGTTTGGAGCCTGCGGACCATTGACCCCGTTACGGGCCTCCCATGGAAGGAGGGCACCAATTCTTTGTACGGTACCGCGACGAGCATCGGCACGCCGTCGCCCTCGACGTCGCATGTGCGTCTCTCTCCAAATCTTACAATTCAGAATCGGCGCGCAGCAGCTTGCCAACGGCCCACTGACGTGTGACGCCTCGCTCCTCCCCGCAGCTGCCCATCACAATGAAGGACGGCACGACGGCTTTCCTCGACCTCGAGCGTGGCGCCTTTCTTGCGCCATACCGAATCCCCAACGTCTGGGCGCTGCAGGAGGATCGGCTTCGCCGGTCGGGCATGGAGGTTCCCTCGCGCTCGCGCCCGTGCGTCTCCTGGCCAGCGAACTTCTTCGTAGATCTATCCCTTCTCTCTGCCCAGATGCTGACGGATCGGGATCTGCAGAGCGATGGCCGTTGCCGTACAGGTCTCACCGCGCGACCTCGACCAGGTGCTCGTCGCGTACGAGGGTGGCGTCGTCCTATGGAGCATCAGCAAGCAAGAGTCGCTTCGAACGTACTGCTACATGCTCCCGCCCGGCGCGCCTGGTGGCGGGTCGTACATGGACGATGTGCGCCCTTCTCTTCATCAATAGCTTAGAGACTGCTCGCCGCCTGACAACTGTCTTTGCTGCCGCCCCTGTTGACCGCAGGATCTCTTCACCGAGCGCAACCCGGGCGTGACCTGCATCGCCTGGCATCCATCAGCCCTTTCATTTGCTGTCGGCTGTGCGTCTCTTGCTTTGCGCTTCGTACTGGGTCATCCCTGCGCGTCCTTCTGCGCGTCCTGACCATACGCTTCCCGGCTCTTTCGTTTCGCAAGACGAGGACGGCTGCATCGCTTTCTGGGCCGTCGAGGACCCGGACAAGCCGCTGAGCGTGCGCACGGTCGAAAAGACGGACGTCAACGTGACGGATGCCGAGAGCGTGAGTGGTCCTCGCTTAAGCGTTCCGCTCCGCTCAATTCCATCATCGACCTGACCCTCTCGGATTGCTTTCACGCGGACCTTACAGCTGTTCGACTCGGGCGCGCTTGACCGGGACCCGGACGCGCCATCCGCACTGGGAGGGAGTCGCACCCGTCGCGAGCCCATCTTCAAGCTGTCGTGGGCTGAGTTCCCCGATGCCGCCTCCGTTGCGGCGCTCGAGACGGGAGGCGAGGTTGTCAGCGAGGAGACAAAGGCATTTGCGCACCGCGAAGAAACGGTGAGTCTGGCCAATCCTCCTCCTTGCGCTGACCTTGGCAGGAGCTGGCGCGCTCACATCAAGCTCGACCTGCAGTGTCTCCTCGTGCTCGGTGGCCTCTTGCCTTCCAGCCCGATGGGGCTCAACGTTCTTCAGTTCCCAGCCTACCGTCCGCCCTCCATCTCGGTCGCGCCTCCCTCGGGCTCGTTCGGCATCTCGTCCGCCGTGAGGTCGGCGTTCAGAGACTCGCTCACGGCCACGGGAACGTTCCTCTACCCTTCGCTGCCGGGAGCGCAGGTCGAAGATTTCTTGCTCGTCCCCCGCTCGAGCCCCTATCTTGGCGGAGGGTCCGACCCGATCGCACTGCTCGTCGTCGAGAGCGCGTCCAAGGTTCTGCCGCCCGTCACCGGCGCGCACAGCCAGCGCGAGCTGCGCGCGTTAACATTCCCACCGGTCCGATCCGAGATCGGCCGTGACGACGAGCGCAAGGAATACAGCACCGGCGCGGGGGACGATCATGTTCCAATGACGGCCCCGCCTCAGATGCCGTCGTCCTCATCGGCCCCATCGACGCCTGCGACCCCGGCAGCCGGCTGGTCTTTCTCGCCCAGCCTTGCCGGCTCAGCCTCGCACGATACGCCTGTTTCGCTTCCACCGATCGTCGGCAACGAGGGCTTTGGCGAGTACCGTCTGCCGGCCACCTTTTGGGCGGGCTCTCACACGCTCCTCGGCTGCCATCTTGTCGACGTGTCGCGCGACAGCTTTAGTAAGCTCCGTCGATGGGACGCCGGTTGCGCGGATGGGTGGGATGGCCTGCCGCGGCTACCGCTCGAGGGCGGTCGAGCGAGGGCAAACCTTTCGGGCACGCGAGCGCCCAACATGCGGACGCTCAAAGTGCGTCTCCCGGTTGATTCTTGCAACCCTCTGAGACGACCACCACCATAATTTCTGACCTTCTTTCTTGCTCGCTTCTTCTCAGCTCGAGAAAAACCGCTTGCTCGTCGGCTGGCACCGAGACGGAACAGCGCGCTTTTTTGACATCGTGCGTGTCGCTAGTTCCAGTGCCCTCTGCCCCCCCACAACTCTGACGGACTTGAGGGATTGTCCTGAGACAGTCGCCGCAACTGCTCGTGCTTCCGGATCCACTGTCGTTCGAGTACCCCTCCCCTTTGCCCGCGCTCTCAATCCTCCTCCAGCCTCTGCTCGCGCATCCTTCTCTCACGGCCCTCCCAATCGCCCGGCTCCTTCGGTCGGACCCTTCCCGATTTCAGATCCAGGACGTGCAGCTCGCCAGCGAGGCCTGCGAGGTCGCTGTCGTCCTCGCGACGGGCGAGGTCGTCTACTTCAGGTGGAGCGAGGCCCGCGAGGACCTCGAGGTGCAGGCGCAGATGGCCGGACTGTCGCTCGGCAACGTCAAAGGCGGTGACATCGTCGACCTGCGCCCGTTGTCGGACTGGAGTGAGTCCCTTTACCAGTCGAGTTTCGGACCATGTGCAGAGCTTGACAATTCCTCTTACCCGCAGCCACCGACGGCTTCAAGCCGATCTGTCTGATTGACGTCCGCCGAGGTCCGGTCGCTGCGTGCGCTGTATCGGACGCCGGTACGTCTGTCGCGCGCTGCAGATCTCGATTCATCACGCTGACCTGCGCTTTCCTCTATCCTGCCCTCGTAGGCTTCCTCGCGCTGTCCTACCTTCAGAACTCGGTCTGCGTCGTCGACCTACGCGGGCCCGAGATCATCTTGCGCGAGGGCTTCGGCGACGAAAGCTCGCGCGGCGAGCGCAGGGGATCGGTCAGCGCTGTCTGCAAGTCGCTCAAATTCGCGATTTCCGGGCTGGACGGTGGTCCGTCGCGGTCTCCCTCTCTCACCTCGTCTACTTGAACGAATTTGAACTTGATCGCGGCTGTCCTCAACCCTACAGACCACGTACCCCGCGTTCGTCTGCTCGCGAGCTACGACTCTGGCCTGACGCGTGTCACGACGCTCCTCGACGGTCTCGCTGGATGGACGGTTGACAAGAAGGCTGCGACTGTCACCCACGATTCGCTCGTCCACCCGCTCGCATCCTTTGTGTTGGACGCGGTCAAGGGGACCCAGACGGCCGTCGGTCTCAAGCAGCTCCCAGGTATGCTTACTTCTCTTTTGCCTCGTGACTCGGTCCGGTCTCTGACCCACATGGGCGTCGCTACTGCAGGCCTTGGTAAGCTTATCAGCCAGCCCTCGTCACAGGAGGTCCACTGCATCTGGATCGCTGTCGCGGCCCGTGCGATCCGCGCGCAGGCCAATTTGACGGGCGACCGGCTGGCAAAAGTCGAGTTGACCGAGGACATCAGCTCAGCGGATATCATCGAGCGGGAGGGCCAAATGGTCCTCGTGGTCGCCCTTGCATCCGGCCGAGGGGAGATCTATTCGCTGCCGGCGCTCGAACTTGTTTTTCAGGCTCAGCTCACGTGCGGCCCTTGCCTCACCCTTTTCTACCCAAAGCTCGCCCTGAATACCGTTCTCTTCTTCCTCACGCAGGCCGGCTGGGGGTACCTACTCGTTCTCGCCCTCCTCCAGCGACTACCTCCACATGCTCAATTCGGCCTCGCTCACCCTCGGCACCATCATCAACAACGAGCCGGCCCACCCGCTTGCCCCTTCATATGACCTCGACAACACGGCTCCGCGCAAAACTCTTGGACCTCAACCACTGCCGGTGCAGTCGAGTGTGCTCGCGAGTTGGCTCGGAAGCTGGGGAGGCGGTGCCCTGACGGGCGCGCAAATCGACACGCTTGGTCCGTCCTGCTCCGTCCGTACCTGCTGCTCCCCACATGGCAGTGCTGACACTCGTCGCGCGTCATCTTGTACGCTCATCAGTCGCCGGTCCGAAACGACCCGCGCCTGCGACTCGTCCAGCACAGCCGTCGCTGTGGGGCGGTATGCCCGAGGCTGACGCCGCCAGCCGGGTTCAGACGGATGTCGCTAAGGCGGCCATGGCAAAAAGTGCTCAGCGATCGTCGCGCGGATCTAAGTCGGCGTCGGCCAGTGCGCGTGCTGAGATCCAGGGCGGCAAGAGCGTGTACGAGCAGATGACGGAGGCGGCCGCCCAGCGGGGTAACATGGTCCGTCCTGCCCGCGCTGGTCACACATCGCGATGAGCAAGACCGAGGCGCTAACAGAATTGCTCTGGCTTCCCTTGACGCTGCCCCCCCCCCCCCAGCTCGATGGGCTATCCGACACGCTGAGCGACGTCGGTCGGCAGGCAGACGAGTGGCAGAAGCAGGCCAAGCGACTGGCGGTGCGTGCCTGCCCGACTCCACCCGTCCTACCGCCAACGTCCCACTCTGACGCTAAATGCCCTACTTGTCGACCGTGCACTCGCCCTTCAGATGCAAGAGTCAGCCAAGTCTACGGCCAAGAGCTTCTTTGGCAAGCTCATGTAGACAGGTCGACCGCGCTCACTGTATTCCTTTCTCTCTAACTTTCACTGCATTAAATGCCAACTGCAGAAAAGCGCAGTCTCTACCGTCTGACCAAGGGTACTGATCGCCGTTCGTCGTCCGCGAGGCCGCTCGACAGGGGTAGAGACAACAAGGAGTACGCGGCGATGGCGCACAACGTCGTGCCCGGTTGCGCGGAAGGGAAGAAGGTGGCAATCGAATGCACGGTTGGTATAGAATGGTCATGCTACTTCGCCCTTGCTCGAGACATCAACCCCGGACAACTTCTGTTGACAGCATTCATTCACAACGAGTCGAGCGTTCGATAATCCTGGCTCTCGACGTGACGGGCTGCCCCTTTTTCTCCCCGCTCTGGCCGTCGCAGGCTGGCGCCAGAACAAGTGCAACTGCCGTTTGGGACTTTGTCGCCGGCCGCGCGCGCCGCCTTGTCCTCGTGCGGACCCCCCGTGGTGCTTCGACCGCGTTCAGCGTTCCCGCCCGACCCCCCCTCCCTCCTCCCCTCGTACCCTTGCCCGACTCAGAGGCGGACGATTGACAACAACGATGGCACCTCCACCTCGAGGTCTTCAGCAGGTGCGCGCCTTTTCCCATTAGATCTCCGCCGGCTCCCCGCCGCGCGACGAGGCTGACGAACGCGCCTCCCGCTTCCTCTTCCCTGCCCTTGCTCCTTTGTCCTTCGCCGTCGTCTCGACGCGTGCCTGGACCTTCTCGGTGCTCCCGTGATGTGCTCCTCTTGCGTCGACAAACAGTACATCTCGGACTTGCGTGCGTGCCGCGTGCGCGAGCTCGAGGAGAAACGCATCAACCGCGAGATGGCGCACATCCGGCAGAAGTTCAAAGGTCCGTCACCCCCCAGCTCCCCTCCTCCCTGCTGGGTGTTCGCCCTGCTGGCAAGACTGACCCCTTGCTCCGGGTATGGTTGACAGAGGGTAACCTGGACGGCTATCAAAAGAAGAAATACCTATCCAAGGTCGTCTTCACCTACATCCTCGGCTACAAGGTCGACGTCGGCCACATGGAGGCCGTCAATCTCATCTCGTCGCCCAAGTACTCGGAGAAGCAGATTGTGCGTGCCCTCGCCCGACAGGCATATGCCCGGTCACCTCACCATCGTGCTGACGCTCCCTCCACTTGCTGCTGATTGGCTGTGTTGGATTCGCTCGTATCCAGGGCTACCTCGCGCTGACGCTGCTGCTGCACGAGAACTCGGACCTGATCAGGCTCATCATCAACTCGATCCGCAAAGACCTCGACGACCACTCTGAGATCAACAACTGTCTGGCCCTGCACGCGATCGCCAACATTGGCGGCAAGGAGATGGCCGAGTCGCTTGCGCCTGACGTTCACCGGCTGCTCATCAGCCCCGTCAGCATCCCTTTCGTCAAGAAAAAGGCTGCGCTGACGCTGCTGCGGCTTTACCGCAAGCACCCGAGCGTGATCCCGCTCGCCGAGTGGGGCGAGCGCATAGTCAGCATCATGGACGACGACAATCTGGTGCGCCTCTATCAAATATTGTCACGGCCCTTTCTCGAATCCTACTGACGCTGCGTTGGTCTCGCTGGCCCGCAGGGTGTCGCGCTCGCCGTGACGAGTCTGGTGACGACGATGGCGCAGGACAACCAGCGAGCGCTCGAGACGTGCTACCAGAAGGCGGTGGCACGGCTTCAGTCGGTGCGCCTTTGACTCTTTCTCAGCGTTAGGCGTTGCCGAGATTGCTTTTGACGCTGTCTTGTCCACTGTCCCAAACGCAGCTTGTCTTCGACGCCAATCACCCGACCGACTACTACTACTACCGCGTGCCGATTCCTTGGCTACAGATCAAGCTCCTGCGCCTGCTGCAGCACTACCCGCCGTCGGCCTCGACCTCGATCCGCAAGGCGCTCGATGAGGTCCTCGCCCAGATCCTCAACAACTCGCGCGAGACGCCCAAGAATGTCCAGCACTCGAACACGCAGCACGCGATTCTGTTCGAGGCGATCAACCTCGCGATCCATGTCGATCCCGACTCAGACGTCGTTCGGTCTGCCGCGGTCTTGCTTGGCCGCTTCATCCTGTCCAAGGAGACCAATGTGCGCTACCTCGGCCTCGACGCGATGGCGCACCTCGCCGCGTGCTCCGACTCGCTGGAGCCCGTCAAGAAGCACCAGCAGACGATCATCCTCTCGCTCCGCGACCGCGACATCTCGGTCCGCCGGCGCGCGCTCGACCTGCTCTACTCGATGTGCGACGCGACCAACGCCCAGGCGATCGTCGACGAGCTGCTGAAATACCTCGTCGTTGCCGACTACGGCCTGCGCGAGGAGATGGTGCTCAAGATTGCAATCCTGACCGAGAAGTGGGCCATGGAGTACGACTGGTATGTTGACACGAGTGAGTCCGGCGGCCGGTTCCCGCTCGTGACGTCGCCCTATCTGACATGGCCGCTGACACCCTGTCACGCTGTGCCTCTGCCTCGCGGCCAGTTCTCAAACTCATCAGCCTCGCGGGCGACCATGTCGCGGACGAGGTCTGGTATCGTGTCGTCCAGATCGTGACGAATACGGAGGACCTGCAGGTGCGTCCGTTTTGCTTCCTTCGCCCGCCCACCCAGAAGGCCTTGTTGATTTGACCATATCGCCGCTCTTTTCCTAACAGGCTTACGCCTCGCGTGTCTGCCTCGGCTACCTCCAAGCACCGACGGCGCACGAGAAGCTTGTCAAGCCCGCGGCCTACATTCTGGGCGAGTTCGGTCACCTCATCGCCAACGAGCCTGGAGCGGCCCCGATCGACCAATTCCACGCGCTGCACTCCAAGATCAATTTCTGCTCGGCCTCAACGCGCGCACTCTTGCTGAGCACTTACGTCAAGTGGTGCGTCTGTTTTTGCGTCCTTTTCATCATGCAGATCAGGTTACTGACTCAGCCTGCGGGCTGCGCTGTAGGGCCAATCTTTTCCCCGAGATCAAGGACCAGCTTGTCGTCATCTTCGACCGCTATCGGCACGTCCTCGATGCTGAGCTCCAGCAGCGCGCTTGCGAGTACCTCGCCCTCGTCCAGCGATCCCCCATTGACGACGACGAGCTGCTGCAGGTCGTTCTCGAGGAGATGCCGCCTTTTCCCGCGCGCGAGTCGGCCCTGCTCAATCGGCTGCACAAGAAGGGCCGCGACACTGAGGACAAGCGCACATGGAACCTCGATGGTCGGGCAGAAAAAAAGGTCGACTCTCCGGACCGGCAAGGCACCAATGGCTCGGACGCACCAGCCGCCGAGGCGAGATCGCCGCCGGTCCCGGTCCAGCAGCCGGCCACTTCACCGGTCCAGCCGTCGTACCAGCCGGAGCCTCAGCAACAGTACGCGGTGCCTCTCCGCGAAGACACGGCTGCCGACCTGACGACGATGGGCGTGACCGAGTCGTCATATGGCGCGACCGACAGCATTATGGACTCGCTCGCGGGCCTCGACCTGTCCAACAACGCCGTGCAGGAGGAGAGCCTGCTTCTCTCGCCCTCGGTGCCGTCGCCGGCCGCCTCTCGGTCCATCCCGCCGACCCCTGTCCCTGCGGCGCTCTCGGGCAACGGGCTGCCGACGCTCCTCACCCAAGGCCCCAACATCGACAAGTGGTTCGACCGGCTATCGTACACGGGCGAGGGTGTCTTGTTCGAGGACACGCAGCTGCAGATCGGTGTCAAGACTGAGTTCCACGGCGCGCTCGGGCGTGTGCAGCTCTATGTCGGCAACAAGCTCTCGGTCCCGCTCTCATCCTTCACACTCGCGGTCGAGTGCGCCGACCCGGACGCCATCGTCGCAACACTCGCTGGCCAGCTCGCAGGAAGCTCGATCGCGCCTCTCACACAGGTACAGCAGCAGATCCAGGTCGAGTGCAAGGAGTGCTTCGCGACCCCGCCGATTGTCAAGGTCTCGTACCTCGCCGGCTCGCTCCAGACGCTCGCCCTGCGCCTCCCCGTCACCATCACGCAGTTCATCGAACCTGTCAAGCTGCCCGCCTCGATCTTCTTTGAGCGTTGGAAGCTCATCGGCGGCCCGCCGCGTGAGAGCCAGACCATCTTGTGCGTCTCGTCCCTCTGACGATCGTGGCCTTCCCGCGATCGCGATACTGACGTTCTTCTTTCGCTCCGACGACCTGTCTGCAGCCCTATAAAGCTCGACTCCTCGGGCGCGCCTGACGTAGCGAAAAACACCAAGGTCATCGCCGGCAACCATCTCGGCCTGCTGGAAGGCGTGCGTGCCGACCCTTTCGCTTCGCTTTCGCCTGCGAGCCCTCGCTGAGCCTCATTTTCCTCCGACTGCTTCAGATCGACCCCAACCCCGTCAACGCCGTCGCCGCCGGTGTGCTGCACATGTCGGCCGGCGGCAAGGTCGGCTGTCTGCTCCGACTCGAGCCCAACAAGGACGCCAAACTGTGCCGGCTCACGATCCGGTCGACGAACGACGAGGTGTCGAAGGAGGTCGAGCGGCTAATCGCCAAGCCTCTGCGCGCAGACCCAACCGCCGTCTGAGCGCGAGTCTCGACTCATCGCCTTGGTCATCTTACGAAACCTCCTTCTTTTTGCGCTCGCCTACCCCTCTGCCTGTACGACTCATTGTGCCCTCCATTGATGATATCACGCCTCTTCCGCTCGACTCCATCTGCACGTCTCATCGCGGCTCGTCGACAGAAGGCAGACCATGTCACATGATGGGACGGCAGGCGATGATTGCCACCTATTGCCAGCCTCCTGAAGCAGGCTGCTGGTAGACGGGAGGCTGTGGCAAGGCGACGCCACCGTGCTGCTGCGGATAGGGCGGCTGGTGCGGATCAGCGTATGCCCGGGGCTGGGCGTAGGGGTCGGTGAAGGGGGGCTGCTGGTTCGGCAGTGGGGCAGGCTGATACCCCTGAGGCTGAGCGTAGGCATGGGGCTGGGGCTGGGCTGCTGGCTGAGGATACGCGCCCGGGTAAGGGTTGGGTGATGGCGTCGAGATGGGCGGGGTGACGAGCGGCTGGGGTGTCGCCGCGTAGTGCAGCGGCGGCAGCTGCGGCGGCGGCGAGACGAGTGACTGACGGACTTGCGAGAACGGATCAGGAGACGCCCCGCCGTATGTCGCCATCTGCATGGTCCGGCTCATGCCGGCCTGCTGCTGCTGCTGCGGGAGCTGACTGGCCGCGGGTGTCGCCCGACCATACCCTTCCGGCATGTCGCCCGAGAAGGCGCCGTAGGGATCCATGCTGACCCGACTTGACCCAGCCCCAGGCCCGGCGGCGCTAACGTAGCGGTCCTCGAACGGACTCGTAACCTCTTCCTCCTCGTCGTTGTGCGCTGGTTGAGCGTATCCGGCGGCGGCTGCCTGCGCTCGAGGGGGGGAGAACGACGCCGAAAAGTCGGCCTCGGTCGCCGACCCCGGAACGATGAAAGGCTCGTCGCGGGGTCGCGCTCGACGCGCCTTGAAGAGCTTGAAGAGAGTGAAGCCGAGCAGGCCCGCCCAGGCGACTGTCAAGGGACGGTTGGTGTGAAAAGAAGAGTCAGTGCCGAAAGTCCGCCCGCGCAGGGAGGCCAACCGAACAGACTCACGGAACGCGAGCCAAAAGAAGATGCTGCCAGCCTTTTTGGTCCTGCACCAGCCGGCGAGGTCGCTTTGAAAGGTGTCGCCGAGGTCGGCGTGCGGATCATTGCTGGCGTCCTTGCAACCAGCCTCGGTGAATGCACTGATGGTCGTCGCAAGCGCGAGGATGACCGCCCAAAGTGCGCTGTTGGACTCGAGGATGAGGATCGTGCGCGGAACCCTGAGGAATAGTGCGGGCGAGCGGAGGAGGTCCCACCTGCAAGGATCGAGCGCGGCAAGGCGCGAGCGTCAGCAGCCAGCGACAGCCTGCTGCGCACGGCAACAGCACAAGAAGAGGGGGAAGGGACTGACTTGTCGTAGACCAGGGGGATGCCGAACATGATGGCCGACGTAAGGAAGGTGAAGAGTGAAGCGAACAGGGCGAAGCCGGTGAGGCCAGCTTGAGCATGAGACGAGGAAGGGTCAGACGAGCGAGGGACGCGTGAGCCAAGCACGGAACGACCAGAGCTCAAGCAGGACGTCGAGGGAAAAGCAACTCACAGACGCCGATGTCCCACTTGGCCTGGAAGCCGGCGACCGCTCCAAAACAGCAGATGCCCAAGAATGTAAAAAAGAGCTGTGCGAGGCAGCGAGCGAGGACGGTCAGCCGAAGGGAAGCAGCTTGCGGCGAGCGTGAGGAATGATAGGAAGGTGCGCACCACGGCCGAGTGCAGCCCGATGATACGCCACGAGATGTCCGAGTCAACGCTCGACAGCTGGACGTTGCCTATGCCGCCAGACATGCTCCTGAATGGCGCGCCGAGGGATGACCGGCCCTTGCCCAAGCCGCGGAAGCCAGAGCCAGTGCCCGCCTCCGCTGCGGCTGCGGACGAGTCGGGCCCGGCAGGCGAGCTGCCGCTGCTGAACTTGCTGGTCGCCGACGAATAGGCGTTGAAGAAGGCTGAAGGAGCACAATTGGAGTGTCAGCCTGCAGCTGGCGGTCGAACTCAGCAGCAAGAGTGCTGACTTTGCTTGAAACGGGACATCTGGCGAGCGAGAAGGGGGGGTTGCGGACGAGGGAGGGGGGTCGGGGCTCAGGCCGAGGGGGTGCGGTTGGCGAAGCTCAGCGTCCGGCTGCCTTGGGCTCTATTTGGTATAGAGCTGGGTGGATGCAGGTGGTGCAGAAGACGTGACTGATTCGAGCTGACGAGCTGCACGTGATGGGCTGGCGAGGAAGGGAGTGAGTGTTGGGAGCGACAGCTGGTCGAGGTGCTCGCTCAACAAACGCGCCCGCCAAAATCGGTCGCGTCACCTGCTAGGGGCAGTGCTCTGGCGTTCCTGCTCGTTGCCTGCGCAGGTGTTCGTCACAGCTGTTCGCCTCTAAGCCCTGAAGCGTCGGAATGGCAAGGGAAGCGCTCGCGAGGGATGAGCAATATCGTGCAACGTCTTGAGGTGGAAACAAGGCATGGCAAGAAGGCAAGTTTAGCGAGGGAATGCAGGGTAGGTGTGCGCAGTACACGGTACAACCGCGATCGAGCGCAACAGGATGACCACGAGGCCGTCCCTCTTGGGTCCGGACGGGCCCGCCTGGCGAATGCAGAGTGAGGGTGTGGGAGCCGTACTCAGAGCTTGAGGTTCCAGACCTTTCTCCATTTCTTGCGGCCAGCCGCTGGACGAGCCAAGAGACAGAAGAGAGGTCAGCCGTTGCATTGGCGCGCGGCCACACATCAGAGGGGGTGAAGGGGGAAGGCGCACTGCTGATGTCAATGGCGTCGTCCTGCGACATTCCTGCCATGGGACCGGCCATCATGCTCGTCGTCGGCCCGACAGCATCTACGCTGAGGCTTGAAGTCAGCAGCTGCTGGTTGATCTTGGCCGAGAAGGTGGCCCGCTGGCCGGCAAAGTGGCGCTCGTCGCGCTCCCAGTCGTCGTCGTCGTCGTCGTCGCTGTCGTCGCGTGAGCTGCTCTCGGTCCACTTGCGCGCCGTCTGGGGCACGGACTTGAGGCCGAAGACAGGATTTGGCGACCGAGTGGCAAGCAAGGCCGCGGGAAGCGACGGTCGGCGGCCGGCGTTGATGCTGTTGGTGAGGGCCGCGCGCTCCTTGCGGTCGAGCGTCGCGTGCGAGAAGGTCGAGGTGGCGTCCTCCTCGACGACAGTGCTCGAGCTGCCGGATCGGTGCCGACCAAACCCTTCTCGGACAGGTTGGAGCAGAGATGGTCCCTCGGAGATGGTCTGCGACCTCGACGAGCGGGTCGACGGTCTGTTCAACTCCTCCAGCGGCGGTAAGTGGTGCGTAGACGCCGAAATGAAGTTGGAGACGAAGCAGCGCGGGCGGAAGCTGGCCGGCCTGTGTTGGAGGTACGAAACAAAATTATCGGCCAGAAATCAGTCGAGATACAAGACGAGAAGATCAAAGGAGCGAGGACAAACATCCTGCTAAGCATCAGGAACTCCAGCGCGTCTTGCTCGTCTCGAATAATGCCCTCGACAAGCGCGGCCAGCTCAGGGTACGGTGAGGTGATCGTATCGCTGTCCTCGTCGATCGCGACAAAAGCTCGATGTAAGAGATTCGCGAGCACCCTTGAACATGCGCGCGCGATAGTTCAGCGACTGGTGCGGTGAAGGAGTGAGATAGAATGGTGCAAGGACGCACGCAAGATCGGCCGCTGCGTCGAGATAGAACGGACCGATGAGTAGGCTTTCTTGTACAAGGTCCTCAGCGGCATCGCCGGTCTTGCTCTCGCACCCGCGCGAGAGGAAGCCGTCGATGCCGACGACGTCACGCCCTCGGACGCTGGGCACGTCGTCGTCCTTGCGCGTGACAAATGCGATGAAGTCGACCACCTGCTCGTGACGCTCGGCAGCAAAGGCACCCATGGCGAGGTCTAGGTAGGAGGACCGGTGGTGACTGTCAGCGTTAAGTCATCCAAGATTGGAGTGGTGTAGAGTGAAGCGAGACTCACGCATCTCGGGCTGCTTGTCGCTCAATCCGCCATACGAGAGCGCACTCAAGGCCTTCGCCAGCAGGAGAAGCCTGTTGGATGTTCAGAAGCGCAAAGGTCAGTCCTCTTTCATTTCCGATGGCTAGTCAGTAGGAGTGCAGTGCGACGCACGTCCGTCGAGTCGCGCCGTCAGGTACCGCGAGCGTGAGACCGAACGAGTGTGGGTCGACGATGGCTGGCGTGATGAGGCGAAGAAAGAAGAGCGTCGTGATGCCGCGCCACTTCGCCTCGGGCGGGACGGCCTCAAAGATCTTGCGCAGCGCTTCGCGCACGTGCCTGGACGAAAGTGACGGAGCAAGTCTCAGCGAGAGAGCTTTCAATGATCAAGTCAAGAGAGTATTGCAGACCCACTCGGGTACCTTGTTTCTCGCAGCGTACACGTCCGACCAGCAATCCTCGACGAGCTTGCGCAGCTCCCTCCGCTGGCGCTCCATCTCGCGCCTCTGGCTCTCGCTTAGATGTCGTTCGCCCTGGTCGAATCGATCAGACGACGGGTGGCGCGCAGACGCGGCCGGCGAGAGGATCTCGATCGCGAGCTTGTCGTCCATGACGCGCTGTATTGTCCGCGACAGCGCGTGCGGAATAAATGACGGCACGAGGAATTCTTTGAGGAAGGCGTCGATGGACTGAGGTATCGCGACAGCGCAGGTCAGCTAGTGCTCGAGTCGAAAGACCCCCGTTCAGATGTACACGAAGCGGCGGACCTTGGTGAAGGGCGTATTGCTGCGGAAGAGCGTCTCGGCCGACAGGTTTTCGCGTGCGACCATGGCTCCGACGACCTCCTCGACCTTGCCCCGGACGGTGGCGACCCTCATGATGGTGTGAGCGGCGAGCGACTGGTCGATGTCTTTGCGCCAAAACGCGGCAGCCATCGCCGACTCTGGCCCGTCTATCGCCCGGTGCGTCAACTGCACCGAACTCCCAGCCGAACAGGAAGAACGTCAGTCGGCGGACCACGACGGCTGGAAGGCGGCGAGCAGTCTCATGACGCACGGAGGCAAGGTCACCGTAGCGGGAGAGTGGAAAGACGACCTGCTCCGTCACTTGGACCTTGAGCTGAAGGTTGAAAAGGTGTCAGCGCAGATTCAATCAACGAGACCTCAGCCGGCACGAGACCGCACTCTGAGATCGCCAACACGTCGTCCGCTCTCATGCAGGACCGGCCACCAAGAGGCCTCGCCCTGCCCTCCGGCCGGGAACCAGCCGCCGAGTGGAATCTCAACGCTGCCGTGGACCGAGTGCTTTCCGATCGACTTCTCCTTCCACACAACGAGCCGAAGCGTCTCGTGCGCGTCAACGGCCGCGGCCAGGACCGAGAAGAAGGGAAAGGTGAACGACTCTTCCCACAGCGGCGCAGCAGAGTGTCGCTTGAGCGTCGTGCGCGCGATTGAGTGCTGGCCCGAGAGGAGCTCAACGTACACGCCCGGCACGTCGTGCTGTGCCGGTGTGGATGCGGCGGCGGCGACGATCGGCGCATGACCAAACTGAGCGTATGGGTGGGACGAATACGCCGGCGTGGCGGGCGTGAGAGGCGAGCGCAGGTCGGCGTAGCTCGAATTGTTCGACGAAGCGGCGGAAGATGCGGCAGACTGTAGCAGCAACCGAGCCTCACCGACCGTAATCTTGACCTCGCGTCTGAGTCGGAACGGGCGCGACTTTGGCTCGGCGACCGTGACCGGGACCTCCTTACCCGGGGTGATTGGCACTGAGGGTGACACCGGAGGGCAGTAGTAGATGTCGTGGACCGCCTTCGACTGAAGGAGTGCTAGCCAGGATCGGAGGGACGTCGACGACTCGAAATGAAGGTAGAGCCCGTGGTCGTCCTTGGCTCGGCCCTTGTCCACTGCCGCAGACGACGGCCCGCTGATAGTGCTTCCGCCAAAGTAGGGGATCGAGCTATTCGTCGCGCTTGCCGTGCTTGGCCGGCGCCCGTCAGACGTCGCTCCAACAACGCCGGACGGGTACGGGCCTCTCGAGGACAACGCAAGCGAGGTGGCGCGCTCGAGCTGCACGTCGGGCGAGAAGGCTGGGACGGACGGAGAGGGCGGTGCGAACGCAGAAAGCTTGCCGCGAGTACGAGCCGCAATCGGGACGAAGAGGACGTTCGGCAGGTGGAACTGAGCGCGGTCGACAGCGTGAATGGTCCGTGCCTCGATGCGCGAGACGTCGACCGCGTGTAGGACCTTGTCCTTGACCTCGTCGCGCACCTCGAGCACAGGCGATCGATCCGGCGCAAGGTACAAACGCACGCGCTTGGCCTTCTCGTAGTTCTTGCTCGATGGCATCGACAGCATCGACGGCTTGGGTTGCAGCACGCGGTAAAGCGTCGACGAGTCTGAGTCATCGGGCAACCCAAACTCGTCTGCCGAGGCCGGGAGCTTGAGCGCCGCCGAGGTCGACTTGCGCTTCTGGATCAGACGCGTGATAGGCAGCTGTAGGAACGGCGAGACAGGGTCCATCTGTCAGCATGGCACGGCGTCAAGCTTGCTGAGGCGACCACATGGTGGCAGACGCCTCACTCACAATCGAATCCGGGCTCGACCCGGCCGGCCGGACGTTGGAGAGAAGCGACACGACGACGCTGAAGGCCTTGTCCATGCTGGCCTCGTTGCTCGTCGTCCGCGAATGGATCGAGGCCGAAGGATCCCTGGACGAAGTCGTCGTCGTGCTGCGGTTCGTCTGGACCGACGGCGAGGGTGATGAGGGGCGACCTGTACGACGGGTTCAAAGAGCACGTCAGGCGGGGGCGAGCTCGCGCGCTCAACACTGAGCGAATGAGCGACGCACGATCTGACATCGCGGGAAGCGGTCGATGCTAGTGGAGGGGAAAGAGGTTGAAGGGGAGAAGCGAGAGACAAGGGCTGCAGCAGTCTGGCGAGATCGGGTGGATGCGAGGGTTGGCGTGGACAGGCTGCTGGGACGAGCCAGGGGCCGGTGAAGGAGATGCTGCCGCCAATGTGGGTGATAGGACGAGCGAGTTTGGCTGCTCGGAGCGGCTCGCACTTGTCGAGGTCAAGGTCAGCGGGAAGAGGGTCAGGCCCAGCGAGCAAGCATGTCGAGAGGGCTCGAGCACGAGCCGAAGGGGAATCTGTGCGCAGTGGCCGTGGTCGACCGAGGACGAACAGAGGGGGCGTAACGAGGTTGCGCGTGACTCCTGTGACTCGTTGCTGCCGCTGCAGCCAACCAGCAAGCGCTTTCCCGCGCCCTTTGCTCGCCCCATCCCCCTGCCCTGACCTCTTCCTTCCCCGTCGTCCTTGCAACCCTCCAGCCTCTCCGTCCCTCCCCTTTGCCATGTCCCTCGCCCGTGTCGCCCTCCGAGCCCCCCGCGTCGCCTCTGCCGCCGCCGCCCGGGCCTTCTCCGTCCAGGCTGCCCTCCGAGGCGGCCCTGCCCCGACCATCCTCCAGGGTCCCGGAGCTCCTGAGGGAACCGTTCGTCCCCTTTCTTCCATCAGACCTTCCCTTTGACACTGGTCGGAGATGTGCCCTCCGTTGGACTCTCCACCAAGAGCATCGAAGGGTGGTAGTGCCTGAGCGATGCTTCTTGGCGGTCTCGAGGATGCGAAGCTGATCCTCGCCCGCCCGACTTCCTCTTGCCTCCCTTGGCCCCACACCCATCTTCGGCTTCCCGTTTACGCCGCTCGCCTCGCTTCACCACCCCGGCCTGATTGCCGTTGCACGACCACCGCTGCCCGTCCTTCTTCTTTTGCATCCCATTCATCCTCCACAATCAATCTCGATTCGACCCGCCGTCGTGCCGCCCGCGTGCGACACCCGCCCTTCGCCAACCTTCCGCGCCTCCGCGCCGTACTTCTCCTGCTCGCTCGGACGGCGCCGCTCTCGCCCCTCAGATCCCCACCGACTTCGAGCAGGCCACCGGTGTCGAGCGTTACCAGCTTCTTGGTAACATGGCCGGCGTCGACGTCTTCGACATGGCCCCCGTCGAGGTCGGCCGCATGGGCACCCTCGCCGACCCCATCAAGGTCAACTCGATCGTGCGTCCCGTCCATGCGCCATGTCCATTCCTCGCCGTTGCTCCAGCCAGTCTGGCCACAGTAGCCCTCTCCGCAGCAGGGACAGCTCAAACACCGACCGGAGCCGTCAAAGACTTCGCTCGCCGCGACGTCTGAGGCCTGCCCGCCAAGCAGCCCAGCTGACGCCTGTTCCCTTAAACGTGACCCACCGCTCCGCAGATTGACGAGCGCATCGTCGGCTGCACTGGCTACCCTGTCGACTCGCACGAGCTCCTCTGGATCAAGATTGAGGGCGAGAAGGTTGCCCGCTGCGGAGAGTGCGGCTGCTGCTGTGCGTTGTCTTTCTCTGCCTGCCCGTCTCTTTCGCCCTCCCCACCCGCTGTCTGCATCGACCAGCAGCGAGAACAGCCAACTGACGACCGAGATTCGACCGTTCTCGCGTGATAGACAAGCTTGCCTACCACAACCCGTGGGCCGCCGTCATCCCCGAGATCGCCGAGGCGTCCAAGGACACCAAGCTTCTCCCGGCCCACGGCGACCACCACTAAAGCAGCGTCGCCCGGCCTTTCTTTGTGCGACGGCATCCGTTGGGGAGGGAGAGAGAAGATGGGGGGCGGGTAGATATCTCCATTTGCGGCGAGGGGAGGAGAGAAGGAGAGACGAGGAAGGGGCGATTTGGCATGAACCGCTCAGCTTAGCAATCGACGAGCCTGCAGTGCTTTGCTTTGTAAGCAAAGCGAATGCGCGAGTGAGCTCAGAGCGAGACGGAGAGCAGAGCGAGAGTCTTTGAGCGGCATTGGACATGAGGGAGAGTGTCATTGCATCATCTAGAGGGAGGCGAGGCGACGGCAGCGGCAACAGGCGTCAGCGAGGGCGCTTCAACAGGATGTAAAGGATGAAAAAGGGCGGCAACGTACTTCTTCTTGCCCTCCTTGCGCTTGATCGTCTCGTCTCCGCTGTTGGAAAAATTAAGGACGGGTAGGGTGGGTCAGCCGGTCGGCGCGAAGGAGACAAAAGGGCACGAGCGGTCGCCGGCGTGAGGACCCACACAAAGACACCCTGTGAGAGAGCAAGCAAGGCAAGTGAGCACGAACGGATCCTAGCTCGACGACGGCAGCCAAAGCACGCAAGTGACGCACCTTGCCACGGTACGGCTCAGGAGGGCGGTGGCTCCGGATGTTGGCCGCGAACTGGGAGACGAGCTGGAGGCTGGTGCCGCTCACGAAGAACTTGGTCGGGATCGGCACGTCGACCGTGACGTGGTCGGGAATCGTGAGCAGGATAGGGTGGGCGTAGCCGAGCTTGAGATTGAGCCGCTTCTTGCCCTGCCACAGCGCGGCATCCTGGCCTGGCGGGACGGGCGCGTCTTCGACGGCGGCACGGAAGCCGACGCCGATGAGCTTGACGGGCAGGCGGAAGCCCTCGGTCACGCCTCGAACGGCGTTGGCGATCAGCTGGCGCGTCGTCCCCCACATCTGCCGCTGTGTCTTGATCGTTTGATCGTCGACGGCGACCTCGAGCATGCCCTCGGCGTCCCCGCCGGCCGGCGCCGAATGGAACAGGCGCACGTAAGGCTTGATCTTGACCCGCTCGATGCCCAGCGGGCCGGTGATGGAGAGCTCCTCGAGCTCCGGGTCGGCCTCGAGCCGGCAAGAGCCAGGGTACGTGATAGGTGCGCCGCCAACGTGCGACCCGAGCAGCGGCGACGACGAGAAAGCGCGAGCAGCGGCCGGGCCGGGCCACCTGCTGCTACTGCTCCAGCTACCGCTGGACGAGGCTGCGTGAGAGAGGTACGACGAGGAGGCGGAGGCGGCGGCAGATGAGGTAGTGGGTGTCCGAGGGACAGTAGAGCGCAGCAGAGCGCTGCAAGATGACCGAAGAGACGTGGCCATCGTTGAAAGGGGGCACGGACCAAAAGAGATCAAAGGAAGGAAGGGCGAGGGTTGCGAGGAGAGGGAGGTATCGCCAGACGGCCAGAGGGACAGGTCGGTCGAGCAGGGCGGGCACGGGCGTTTTGGTGAGTAACTTGCCGATGCACTTTCTTTCTTCTCGCGCGCCTGAGTGCGCGACGCCTTGCGAAGTTGCGACTCGCTCGAGCTGCCAGAACGACCTTGACGACGCCTCCCCTCTCTGCTCGCTCGAGCACTAGAGGTCGCTGCGGGTCTGCGCACCGGTCGGCTGATGACTGGCTCACTGAGCCTGCTCTCGCCGAGATCCTTAGGTGGACAGGCCGACCTCAACCTGCAGCCCTCGGGGTTGGAGCTTCCCCCAGGTCGTCCGCGGTGTCGAGACATCGACGAGCTGCCTCGAGCTCGCCCCGCCTCACCCAGTGTGCCCTTGCATCGGCGGCCTCGTGATGTAGCCGTCCAATGCGGGACTGGCACAACAGCAGGTGACTCGGGAGCCGCTGGGCAGCAATTGACCAGGTGGCAGTCGACAGCCCGGGACAGCCAGCGGCGGGCGCACGGCCCCTTTACCAGGCGGCGCTTCCCGCGGTTGCCCCGTCTCGATCGCAGTGTGCGTCGTTCACTCCCGGGTGCTCCACTTCATCAACGCCCCAGCCGAGAGTCTCCCGATGCTTTGGGTCGCTAATGAGCACGGACGGAGCGTCGGCGGCGCAGCAGGGTCCAGTGCCGAGCCATTCGACGGATCCCCCTTCCTGCCATCGAAGGGTTCGCTGGCCGCTGATTTCGAGGGCGCCCTAGAAGGCAGGTGCTCCTCGACGTCCTCGCCTCTTTCCTCGCAGCTACCACTCACCATCGACCATCGGCGTCGACCAGATCGGCCCACCATTGCTCAGTACCACCGCCTCGTAACTCTCCCTCGTCGCTCCTCCTCCTCCGACGGCAGCACTCGCTCCTCCTCCTTCACCTCCCCGATCATGTCGCCCCCCTCCCATCCCGATGTCGCCACCTCGTCTGAGCCGATCGCGCCTGGAATGGACGCCGATGTAAAGGCTCGCTCGCCGACAACGGTTGACCTGCTGCAGAACCTCAAGGTCGATGAGGCGACGCTCATCCGCGGCCTGCGTGACGAGGACCTGTCGCTCTGTGCGTCTCCCTCGGCTCATGGTCTAGAGTTCCCCGATTCGGCAGCTCTCCAGCCAACGATCGGCTTCTCTGCTGCCCTAACCTTCTCGCAGACGAGCGCAAGTCGATCTTGGTCTGTACTTCAATTCTGGCAGAGTGCTCAGTGTTGCGTGTACTGATCGCCGCCATGCTCCTTCTCGGTCACTCGAGATCAATCGCGAGATGGACAAGGTCGGTCTTTCCTCTTCGATCTCTTTTCCAAGCGCGCCCTCGCTTAAACACACCCGCTTCTTGCAATGCCAACTTTCAGATGAATGAGGGAGGCTTCTGGGGGCTCGGCCGCTACGGCTGGTGCAGTCAGTCCTCAAATACATGCTCGATCCGTTGGCGCCGTTAGCACTTTCCCCATGTCATCATATTGACGGCTGCCCTTCCCATCCCTAGTCTTCTTCCTATGCGGCTTCGGATTCCTACTCGACCTTATGTACGCGCAGGCATTCGGCCTCGTCATCGGCCCTCTCCAGCAGGAGCTTGGCGTTGATGACAACCACGTCGGCGACCTCTCGGCGGCCTTCTCGGCTGGCTTGACCGTTGGCGCCTTTACCTGGTACGCCCGCCTTCGAAGAGTCGGTCGAGGATTGCGCGCGCATCACCGACTAACCTGATGCACTTCCCGCTCGCGCGTCGCAGGGGCATGCTGTGCGACATCCTCGGCCGCCGCTTGTGCTTCAACCTGACTTGCCTGATTGCGTCCGTCTTCGCCTGCATCTTCGCCGCCCCGTCCAACTACTCTGCCCTGTGCTTTTTGGCGGCATGCATCGGCTTCGGCGTTGGCGGCAACATCCCTCTCGACGCCCTCATCACACTCGAGTTCCTGCCCTCGAACCGTCGATTCCTCCTAGCTTGGCTGTCGACGTTTCAGCCGCTGGGAGTCGTCATAGCGTCGCTCATCGCCTGGGGTTTGGTCCCAAGATACGCCTGCGACTCGGCCGGCCTCCTCCCCGCGTGCAGCTCTGGCGAGACGCCTTGCTGCATGAAGTCGAGTAACATGGGCTGGCGCTACCTCATGATCGTCCTCGGCCTCATCACGCAGTTCGTCTTCATCGTCCGCTTCTTTGTCTTCAGCTTCCAGGAAAGCCCCAAGTACGTGCTTGTCTCGTCTCATTCTTGCCTTGACGTGATGCGCCTGGACTGCGCTGATGGCCGCTCGATCTCGCTCCTGATCTCAGGTTCCTGCTGTCCAAGGGTCGGGACGAGGAGGCTATCGCCGTCCTTCACCGCATCGCAGCCATCAACAAAGCGGGCGTGCCCGACCTCACAATCGAGGACTTCCGGCTGCTGGATCAGCAACAAGAGTCGAGCTTTGGCTCCGAGGAGGCTCTCGCGCCGACGGGGCAGGCCAAGCTGTCGACGAAGGCTCAAGCCGCCAGCGTCTGGCGCCGCTCGATCGGGCAGTTCAAGCACCTCAAAGGGATGTTTGGGTCGCCCAGGATGATCTGGCTGACTGCGTCCATCTGGTTGTCCTACGTGCGTGCCTGCTGCCAGTCCTGCACCTCGTCAGGAGACCCAATGTTGACTAACCTTGCAACGCCGCTGCCCCCCCCCCCCCCACCCGGTCCTCCCTTCCTCTCAGATCACCCTCTTTTTCTCCTTCTCCATCGCTGGCGGCTTCTTGCCGCTCATCCTGCGCGCAAAGGGCATCGAGACATCCACGCCGGTGTCGGAGACGTACCGCAACTACGTCGTCGTCTACCTTCCAGGCATCAGTGAGCGCCGGATTTTTTTCGCCTGCTTCCACATCGACCTCATCCGTCCAATGCGCTGACTCTGCTCCTGCGTTCTGCCTTTGCCCTCGTCAGCCGCGACGCTGTTCGCCGGTGTGCTCATGGAGGTCAAGTGGCTCGGCCGGCGATACTCGATGGTCATCGCGGCCGGCCTCATGGGCGCGTCGCTCTTTCTCTTCAAGGCCGTCGCCAACCTGGCTGGTTTTGTCGGCCTCAACCTGCGTGCGTCCAGATCCGTCGCCTTGATCCGAAAGCCAGCTCGCTGACAGTGCCTCCCCCCTGTCGCTGTCGCCTTCCGCCTTGATTAGTCGAGTACTGGGCCCAGTCTCTCTACGCTGCCATTCTCTACGCTGCGACGCCGGAGTTCTTCCCCGCCCCGTTCAGAGGCAGCGGTAGCGGCATGGCGTCCACCCTAGGCCGAATTTCGGGTATCGTCGCCCCCCTGATCGCGCAGACCATCTACTCGCCAACGTCGTACTCGGTCATTTACTTGGCCGGAGGCGTACGTCCTTTCCCTCTTCTGTTCATCCTGGCTTGTTCTTGCGTCACCAAACGCTGACTTCGCACCGAGCACGCTTGTTCCTCGCAGGCCGCTCTCCTTTCCATGGTTTGCATCTCGACCGTGCCGTTCGAGACGCGCGGTAAGCAGACGTTCTGAAAGCGCTCCTCCAGGTTGTTCCACCACCGGACACTCGCTCGTCTTCCTTTCTCTCTTGTCGGCACGCATACACGACTCTTTGTCCCTACACACAAGAGATCCGGCCATTTCCACTCCTCTCTACCCTCCATCCCGTAATTGTCTGTTTCACTTACTTGACACTCGACGGTGTAGCACAAGTTCTCCCTGTCAGCCCTCACCAATGTACTCCAGCCTCGTGTCCTGACTTCGCCAGCGGTGCGCCGACCATGATCTTCAATCGACGTCGCGATCTCAATCAGCGATGCCAGGTCCGCGCGCATCGCGCCACAAGGGCGGGGGAGACACAGTCGTCTCCACTGATTCAGCCCTGAGCTGCTCACTTCGCGCTTCTACGCTGGCCGCCATCCGCAAGGTGTTGAGCGCACCTGATCGAGTGGCAAGGAGAGACTGCGAATCTGAGCAGAACAACGCCTGACGGACAAGTGTTCGGACGCAAACGGGCGCGCGTCCCGAGAGATGTGGTTCCTGCTCAGCTACGACCGACCGTTAGCCCCCCCCCCCGTCGTGCCCAATTGGCTGGCTCGCCGCTCATGGTACGACCCTTCCTCCTTGATAGCCTCTCGCTGTCTCGTTGAAGATGGCTGACTCGTCTACAGGACGAGACGTTCGAGGACGCGGTGCGGCGGGTTTTGTTGACGCGACGAGCTGCGCAAGGCGCCCCTGCACCACCCGTCAGCAGGCCAGCGTCGCTCAAGCCGGTTGTTGTGCTCGACGTCGGGGCTGGATCGGTGTGCTCCCGGCTGTCCCCCTATGTCCTGTTCGGTGCGTCGAGGCTGACCAGCCGTTGTGGTGGCTTCGGATGTGCGGACGACAGGGCGCCTGGTGAGCTCCTTCAAGCCTGTGCTTCGTGCCCTCCCTTGGCTCGATGCTGACGGCCCGCGACGAAATGTGCCAGGCTTGCTTCGCTTGAAGATCGCTTCCCGGACGTCGAGCTACACGGACTGGGTGCGTCTTTATGACCTGCTTTGTTCGTGGCGCCCATGTCGAGCTGACTTCATGCGTGCGCGCGCGCTCTCCTCAGATGTCCTCCCTCGGCCGGTCGAACTCCCACGAGCCATCACCTACCACGGCCAGACAGCCCCACCCCTGCCCTTCGCAGACGCCTCTCTTGATCTCGTCCACGCGCGCAAGCTGCTGTCATCCCTCCAGCAAAAAGGCGCGCTTGCTGCGCTTGTCCAGGAGATGGCGCGCTGCCTGCGGATCGGCGGGCTAGCGGTCGTCGTCGAGGGCCGCCAAGCTGAACGACCAACCGCTTCAAAGGGACCGAGAGGCCTGGTCGTACGTAATCCTGTACTTGAAGCTGCCGGTGAGTCATCTGAGAGCCTGGCCTGATCGCTGACCCTTGCGAGTCGCCAACAGGTCGGCAACCTGGCTCGCGCGCACCTCGCCCGCGCCGGCGGCGGTGCGTCCGACGAGCCACTGGCGACGGCTCTCCCAGCCCTGATGCGCGCTCACGGCCTCGCGGACGTGCGCTCCGAAGCTCTGGAGGGATGTTCGAGCGACGCCCAAGAGTCAGTCCTGGAGCGGCCGGGCGAAGGCCAGGCCCGCATGATCGTCTTCTGGGGCCGGAAGAATTGAGTACAAGGGCCCAGAAGGCAACCTCCTGTGCGTCTTTCCTTCCGGTCCATCGACTGACCAGAAGCGTCTCGACTGACTGCCTCTTTCCTTCAGACAGATGCGCCTTGTCGCCCGTCGACACGCGCCGGCCTTCCGCACGTACATCGCGTTGCTCATCGTCCGAGGCAGCTGCGATCTTAACCAAAGCACATGCACGTCGCCTTTTTGCCCCGCTACTACGCGCGGTGCTCGCGTCGCGTGGGATCGCTCCAGTCGCACGCCCTTGTGCGCTTTCCCGGTTGGCCTGGCGCGGGGTGGCTGGCGGCCGGCCGGTCTCCTCTCATGCAGACGTCGGAAACCCTTCGACGGGGCGCCCAGCTCCCTCGACCTCGGGGCGCTGTTATAGATGGCCATCCGTGACTGGCATCCTCTCGCATTTCGTCTTGCATTGCAAAGTCGTCGCTTCTGCGCCACCTGTTGAGGTGGCCGCTGCCCTCTACGTCGGATGCGGACTGAGTGCTCCGCGCCAAACACACCGCGTCAGAAGGACATGGTGGCCGGGCCGGTACCGTCGTCGCAGCTCTCCGCGCGCCAGCTGCAACGAAAGAAGAGGTCGCTGTGCCTTTCCGCTGTGTGCACGCGAGCTGCTCTGTGAAGCAGGCACCGCCGACCGGGGGTGTCGGCCGGCCGAGGGGCGGCATTCGAGGGGATCCCAAAACTCGGTTCCCGCACGCGGGCGGTCGACCGACGGGCGATGCCGACGACGATGCTGCAAGGCGCAAGGGGTGATGATGATCGTCCTGCTGGCCGGCCCATCTCTCTCGCTCCTTCCACCCAAACCCTCACCCCGACTGCCACCACCCACCCTTCTCGTACTTCAACGACCGTTTGGCCTGCTCGACCCATCACTCGATCACCGTCGACGCTGCCAGCGAAAGCCCCTGAAGCCGTCGCTTCACCCCCCCCCCCCCGCCCCCCCCTTCTCGCCGCCCTCCACCTAGCAGCAGCAGCGACCGCCACCAGGCACGTCAGAACCCCGCTCCTTCGCCTGCCCCCCCCCCCACCCGCCTTCGCTCGCGTTCGCTCGTCATCTCAGCACCAGGCGATTCTTCTTTACCCCCCACCATGGCCGCGCTCAGCACCGTCTCGGGCCGCAGGGGCGAGCCTCTGACGTTTGACGTGCAGACAAGCGAGGCGTCGGCCACGCCCAAGGCCGTCCTATACTGGTGCGTCAGCTCCCACCTTCCTCCGCTGGCTCTGCGTCGCCACCGAGCGGTCAGCCTCTTTGGCGACTGACCTGCTGTTCGGTCTCAAATGGAATGGGATCTGTGGCAGGAACCCCACGAGCGTGTGGTCGACCGTCCCGCGCTTGGCCCTGTGCGAAAAGGGCTACGAGGACTCCGCGTTCGACCTGACCGAGGTGCGTCCCTTCATTGCTCTCTGCGCCGTCTTTCACGTGCCGCTTGAAGTTGTCATCCCTTGTGGGCGCTGGGACTGACGGCCAGTCATGTATGCCGCACGCAGGTCGACATTTCGAAGGGCGACAATTTCAGGTAGGTCCCGCTGCTCTCGTCATCGCTGCTTCTCCCAGCCTCGTGCTTCCGGCGAGCGCTGACCACCACATATCGTACCCGCCGGTCGGTCTTGCGATTGCAGCCCAGAGTACCTCAAGATCAATCCGCACGGCACGATCCCGACGCTCGTCGTGCCCGTGCTCGAGACGGCCAATCGCCAGACGCGCTTCAAGTCGTTCCAGGACACGATCGTGCGTGACGTCGACCTCATGCGCTCGAGAGGACCCCTGGCTGCCGGAGCTGACATCAGGTTCTCCCCTTCCGTATTTTCCTCTTGCTTTGCCGTCTTCAGTCGATCCTCACGTTCATGGATTCGTCGCACACGTCATTCGAGTCGGGCGCGGGCTCGCAGGTCCAGGCTCCGATCTTGTCGCCGGCGACGATCGAGGGCAAGCACCTGTGCGACGCGCTGACGCTCGCGGTCCACCTGCCGTCGGCCGACCCCAACTTTCTGTTGCTGTGTGCGCGCACGCCGCACGAGCTTGTCATGAAGGAGAAGGGATTCGCCGGCGAGTGGGTCCGCCTCAGGCAGGAGGCGCTCCTGCGCTACCTCAGCCAGGCCGAGGACAACTCGCCGACGAAGCGTTTCCTCGAGAAGAGTGCGTATCGCCGCCTTTCTTCTCGGTTGTTTGTCCCCGGCTGCACATCGTCTGACGCTTCTTGCGCTGCTACGGGACTTCAGAGCTCGAGGTCAACTCGGTCGTGTTCGACGTGTAGTGCGCCCTCCCCCATTCTTGCATGGACGCTCCCGCCGGTCGTGGCCCACATATGCTGATCTCTTTTCTGCTTGTGCTTTTCCCCTCTCAGCTACTCGCCGCATAATGGTGACGAGACAGAAGTGCGCCGCAATGCCTTCTTCGCGGCGTCGCGCAAGGCGTGGGAGGTCGGCGTCGTTGAGGTGCTGACGACGCTCGAGAACGAGATGGTCGGGCCGCTGTCGCTCGGCGACGAAGTGGTGCGTCCGCCTCCCTGTCACATTTCCGCGCAGCAGGCAGCAAATGAAACTCTTTCTGCCGCCCTTTGCCTCCCAGTCGCTCGCCGACCTGCACATCATCGCCTGGCTGTCGCGCGTCGTCTTCCTCTCGCAGGGCACGGCGAGCCCCTCTGGTCTGCGCGCGCTCGAGGAACAGATCGGGGGCACCGGCGTCGGCCTCGGGCTGTCGGGAGGCGCAAAGGGTGCGTCGGGCGGGACTGAGGGCAAGTGGGGGAGCGGGGATGGCCTGGCCGAGGCGGCCAGCAACGGCGGCAGCGCGCCAGCCGCCCACGGTAGGTTGCCCTTCAAGGTCGGTAAGAAGACGCGCAAGTTCTGGGAGCACTGGATCGAGCGCGACAGCTTTCATCGAGTGTGCGCATTTCTCGATTCACGTCTCGATGCTGATTGCCGCCTTGTGCTGACCCTGCCCGGTTTCCTCCTCGCCCCCGACTCGCAGCTACGTCAAGAAGCCCTGAGGCCCTCTCATCCAACGTCATTCGGATCACTCTCCCTCTCCTTTCTCACCCGTTGGCCATGTAATACTGTTCATCTCGCTCAGCTGCTCCTACCCAATAGCCCTCACATCTTTCCCTCCCTCTGAAACGACCTCCACTGTCTCCATAGGCTCCATCATCACTCCCGTCGCGGTCGGTCCAACTCAGCCCTTCCCTCGTTAACTTTTCCTGGGGCCGAAGACAGTATTCTCGGTCCTGACTGTAGCAGCCACCCCTCACGCCGATCATTCCACCTTCTCCAAGCCATCCCCCATACCGTCCATCGTCCTCGTCCGTAAGCCGTAACCCCTCTCCTCATACCGATCCTCGCCCCTGCGTCATGCCCCGCGTCGGCTAATGTGCTCGTCTCACTAAGCTCTCTCTGATGGCACGTCTCTCAGTCGCTTGTTGCGGCGCTCATCTTTTGCGCAAGGCCTCATGCAAAAATCAACCGACGCTCTTGCGGTTCGTCTGTTTTGGTGACGCTGCGGCCGGCGCAGCGTCGCCGCTCAGGCTCTTGCGCGCCTTCTTGGCCTTCTTTCGGGAAGGCAAAGAGGCAGTTTCGGGCTCGACCGGGGCGGCGGTTGCCGATGCAGCTGACGGGTTGGTCTGAGCGAGCGACAAGGGGGGTTGAAGGTCCGTCAGCGAGACTTGGCGACAGGGCATAGGCCGGGCTGGCGCAGAACCGCGCGACGTACCTTGAAAGTTGTGCTGCTGCTGCCGCCCGCCGCTGCCGCCGCCTCCTTCTCCTTGCGCAGCCGCTTCTTCTCCTTGCGACTCAGCTTCTCTTTCTTACCGCCCTTCTTCTCGCCTTCAACCGCCTCAGCCGCGACCGGCGCGGGCTTGAGCGGCTTGGGCGCGGCCTGCTCGACCGGCGTCGCAGCCTTCTGGGCCTTTCTCTCGAGCCGCGCAAGCTTGGCAGCGCTCGCCTTGGCCTTGCGCGCGAGTTTCTAGGGTGGTCAAAGAACGAGTGCCTCGCTATCAGTGACGCGGTCCTCTCATCCTCTCAAGAGAAGAGATGGCTCCAGAGAAGGGGGGACGAGAAGGACTCACGCGCTCCTCGGCCTCCTCTTCAGCCCGCCGCGCGCCCTCATTCATGTTGTCCAGGAGCAGGTCGACGATCAGGCGCGGGTCGGCGTCCTCGTCCTGCGGGTTCTCGGCCAAAAACGCCCTGAAGCGGGCGAGGCTGCGCATGTGTACCTGTCCCATCCAGCCGGTTCAAGCACTGTCGTCAGCGCTTCGGCACGCACACTGGAAGGCCACGCGAGAGCAGTGACTAAGCCGCGACGGACCTTGGACGTCAGGTGCGTCCTGGCCATGTCATCGTTCTTGAGCAGCTTGGTCGGGCACAGTACGCAGAGCTGCCATGAGGCGTCGGATGCCTTGTCGGACTCGGACGGGAACGGGTACAATGGCGCATCGGGCACCTCGGCCAGCGGCACGGGAATCGGGGCTGCGAGACAGGCAGGGATCCGGACAGAATCAGGTGAGCCCAAGCAACGTGTGATGGCTCGACTCTGGAGCGGGCACGCACTGTCGTAGGCAGAGCCGGCGTCCGATCCGGCCTCGTCGTCCGAGCTGTTGGCGTCCACGCCCTCGGCGCTGTCGTCGTCGCCTGGTCGCATTGAGAGGGCAACTATACGCTTCAGCGAGGACTAGAAGCGAGCGAGCCGTCAAGCAGAGGCCGAGGACTCACTGTCGTCCTCATCGCCCCCGCTGCCATCCTCTTCGCTGTCGTCGCTGTCCGACTCGCTGTCCGACTCGCCGCTGACCTCGTCCTCGCCGCCGAGCGCGAGCATGTCCTTGAGCTGTTTGACCCCCGACTCCTCGTCCGCCTGCTCACGGTCGCGCTTCTTGGATAGGCGTTTGAACATCGTGGTCAGGAAAAGGTCGGTGTGTGTTGCTGTGGTCAGGGCAACCCTGACACTGTCAATGCCGCTGCCAGCCTGCGCTGACCCTTGCCTGCGATTGAATGCGGTGCAGGAATTTGGGCGGCCCGCGCGTGCCCTGGTCGTGTGGCGGCGGCTCTGGCGGAGCTCACAGGCACGGGCGTCGAAGACAGCCCACACCCAGCACTACTGTCCCTCGCCCGCTCTTCTCTCCCCAACCGTTTTCGGCTTGACGACCTCGAGAATGCAGGGCTGTCGGTCGCTCGCCTCCGGCCGCGTCAATGCCTGCTGCCGCTTCGTCTTGTCGACCCCGGGCCCTTCCACCTTTGCCGCCAGCAGCAGCAGCAGCTCCAGCTCTCGCTCCTTCGCCTCGTCCTCGCCGTCTGATCGCCAGGCGTCCGACATTGGTAGCGAGTCATCCAAGCCCCAGCAGTACAGCCAGGATTCTTCTCGACCAGCTCAGGGCTCGCAGACAAAGCACGGCCTCAGTCGGGAGGAGTTGCGCGCAAAACACGAGCTCGAGGAGCTTCAAGCCCAGCGCGAACGGGTAAACGAGCTGCGGCAGATTGCCGAGACCTATGCGCCAGTCCACGACAGCGCTTCCACGCGTGTATCCACGGCAGCGCTGCTCGGTGACGAGGCGAGCCAATCGACTTCGCGACCCGAAGAGGATGCGGCCGAGTGGCAGGCGCTAGAGGGCGACAGCGACCAGTCGGATGAGCTCATCCACTGCCGCGACTGGCTCGAACGCAAGCGGCAGCTCGCACAGTTGACGGCCGCCGCGGAGAGCCGGGCTAACGGTGTCCCAGAAGCGGACGTCCCGCACCCAGTTGCCGGCTTTGCCAAAGGCACGCTCGTGTACACTGAGTGCGTCTGCCTCTGCCGACGTTTTATTGCTTGCGCGCGCGCAAGCGCAGGCCGTTCCGCTCTCCATAAGAGGCTGACCCTCAGGCGCTCCTATGTCCCTTGGTCGCAGCTCGAACAGCTACTCCGGTGTGGCTGTCGTCCTCGACACCGTCCTGCTTCAGACGCTGTCGCTCCGCCTGCTTTTGATCTCGGGCGACATCGTCTACGAGCCGGCGTCGGCCATCACGCACAAGTTTAAGCGTCGGCTGCCCAAGACGCTCGCTTCTAATGTCGGCGAGAGTGACTCGATCCGCCTCTGCACGGCTTTGAATCACAAGGCGCGACGCACGGCGATCCGCATGATCCGCCAGGTGAATCATGCCGAGAGCGAGGCCCGCAGCGAGATCGAGTCGCTCATGCGCGGCGCTTGGGAGCGCTTGCGGTCGCCCGTCGCGGACGAGCGCGCGCTTGTTGCGAGCGAGGACCTCGAGTCTCTGATACTCGAAGGGGCCGCCGATCGGCTGCTCGAGCGCGAGCAGGCCTTCACCGCCGGAAGTCCGACCAAGGAGGCGCAGGAAACGCTCGCGCACGAGCTCTGGCGGAGCGCCGGCGATTGGGAGCGGCGGGAGGAGATCCTTCGATTTTCGCTCCAAAGATATCTGCTCGCCGGGTCGGACAAGTGGATCTGCGAGAGCGGTCGCGACGCGTGGAGCCTCACGCGCTGGCGGGCACGAAGCGTCCAGGAAGTGACCGAGATGGCGACTGTGCGGGCGATGATCGAGAAGCAGTATGCCCCCCCCCCGTTGGGCTATGTCTCCTCTTGATCTCGATCGCTCATCGCGCTGACTCAAAGCCTCGTACCTTCCCTTACGGCGTCTCCCCTCTCGTTCCAGATCGCCCGAAATGTTGACATTCGTCAAAAAGGCGCAGGCCCTCATCGATCATTCGCGACCCGCCCTCGACGCTCCTCCGCCAGAATCCTCGTCGCATCCTGCGGCACCGCAGTTGGTGTCTGCCAACTCGTCACTGCCCCGGTTCACCGAGATGGACCTCCTCATCCTCCGGCACATCCAGGCCTCCTTCATCGTCTCGCAGCGTCAGACCAGTCCGTTCTTCCAGACGGTGCCGTGGATTCTGAAGCGCACGCAGCGCTACGGCGAGGTATTCGACGCCGAGTGCACGGCACGCTTCCTTGTCGAGGTTGGCGTCCGATGCCAGTGGGACAACTGGGCGGCGTTGGGAAGTCCGCTCGATTTGGTCAAGGGGGAGCGGCGGGTCGACCAGCGAGTCGCGCCCAAAGCCAGCGCGCCGAAGAAAGCGTCGAAGGCGACCGCCCGACGCTCTTCGACCAGCGCGCTCGGTCCGGACGACCTTTATCCTGCGGACTTGGTCGACCACCTGCGGCACGACTTTGGTCAGCTCGACGTTTTCGTCATTGACGACCCGGACGCGGCAGAGCTGGATGACGGGGTCTCAATCGAGCGGTGCGCCGACCCTCGGCGCGTCTGGTTACACATCCACATCGCCGATCCGACGACCCTCCTTCATCCTGGTCACCGCCTCGCCAAAACGGCCCTCGCGCGCGGGTCGACGGCCTACCTGCCCGAGGGCAATTACCCGCTTTTGCCGGACTCACTCACGCTCGACCGCTTCTCGCTCGGCGGCAAGGGCGGCGTCGTTGACCCCGTCAATGGTCAAGAGGCACTCTCCTTCTCGGCCCTGCTCGACCTCGACACGGGTGAGGCAGTCGACTACAAGGTCCGCGCGGGCATCATCCGCAACGTCCACGTCACGAGTTATCAGGCTGTCAACACGGCGCTCGACTGCCAGACGACGCCTTCACTCTGGCCGATTGGCCAGCCGCCAGCCCAATTCTCGAAGACCAACCCGAGGCCGTTCAAGCCCGAATGGCTGCCCGACATTCAGCTGCTGCAGGAGGCCGCGCAGGCGATCCACCGGCGGCGGTTTCGCGCGGGCATGATCGCCTGGTCGTCGGCTGAGTACCAGACCAAGGTGTTCCCGAGTCCGCTGCCGTCGCTCCCGCTGGAGCCAACTCCGCGGCCTGTCTTTTCCCAGAACGCACCTTTCGTCGCCTACAGGGTCACGCCGGCCAATCGCGGCATCAGTGCGTCGCAGCAAGTGGTCCAGTCGTGCATGACGCTCGCCGGCAACATCGCCGGCCGCTTCTTCCACGACCGCGGCATCACGACGGCGTACCGGTACAGTCCGGCAGCCGTCTCGAAGACCAAAGAGGGCCTCGAGGAGCTTCTCGCGTCGCGCGACCCGCAGGCCGGCACCGTTCGCGCGATCGACATGGATCGGCTCGGCATCGTCCTGCAGGCCGGTCGACTGTCACTGCAGCCCGAGACGCACTGGGCCATGGGCATCACTGCCGCCGAAGGAGGCTACGTCCGTGTTACGTCGCCGCTTCGGCGTTACAGCGACATCATCGCGCACTGGCAGATCAAGCAGGCGCTCCTCGCCGAGGCGTCGCAGTCGTCGGCGGCCGCCGCCGCGCGCACGCCTCGGTCAGCCGAGATCTTCACCGCCGCCGAGGTCTTCAAGTGGAGTTCGTCGGTCGAGCTGACGTCAAAGCTCGTCCAGGACGTGTCGGACCGGTCCAAGGCCTTCTGGGGCGTGTACGCACTGCAGCGGCACGCGCGCCAAAAGTCGACGCTCGGCGCCCACGCGCACAATGTCTACCCGCCGGCCCATCACTACCCCTTTGCGCGCTCGCCCGTCGCCCCGACCGCTCGGCTGGGACCCTTCACCGACGCGGTCGTCGTCCGGAGCAATGTCCAGGCGCTCCAACCTCTCGCGCGCACCGTCTCCGTCGACATTCCGGACCTCGGCCTGCAGGTCGAGGCGCACTACCCCAAAAGCGCCGTCTACGGTCCCGGCGACGTGGTCAGCGTGCTCATCGACGAATTTTACCTCGGACCGAGGCCCAGACTGGTCGGAACGATCGTTGCATAGCACCTCGTGGGCTTGTTTGCCCGTGCGCGCGCTAGGTCCTGCGTGCGCAGAAGAGGAGGGGGGAGAGAGTCACTCGGATATTGCCAAGTATCACATGGCATCACACGTCTGGTTTCCAGAGGTGCGACTTGACGATGGGGCCGACCACGGTCGTCGACGAGTGCATCTCGATGGGCGACGCTCAGTGTTACTTGTCAATGCCGGTAGGCTTTGCTTGTCAGGGACGGAGCTGACGGCCTTCAGTAGAAGCTTGACCGTCCCAGAGAAGGCGCTGCTCATCGACCGGGGGATCGGTCTGAGCCCCAATCGGGCCAAAGGTCAGTCGCCTGCTCTGACATTCTCAGACTCCTTGGGCGCGCGCCCAACTCTGTGTCAGCCTGTCCAGGCTGAACTTGAATTGCCCCCCGCCTACACCGCCTTCTACAGCGACTACCGCCGCGGGCATTCTGTGCCCAAGGGGCTGCCGGGACCGGAGAGAACGGCTGCGAACCAGGCTCGAACTGTCGAGGCTGCCAAAGCTTGGCGGGCGACCATCTCACGCGCATGAGGGCCGAGTCGCCTGCTGTCGGAGGCACGGCGACGCCGAGCGACCGCAAGTTGCAGTGATTGTCCACCCTGTACCTTGAGAGTCTACCCGCACTGTCGCTTTCGCTGCCGTCACTCCTCACGCTTCTTCTATTGATGACGTTCGCGATCGCCATGTCCATCACGACCATCCACTGCCCGTCCGCATGCCATCGCCCGTATGCGCGGACCCTCCTCGATACATCGCCGAGCCGGGTTAGATTGCGTTCGTCTTGCCGTGGCTGTTGAGCGCAGACTCGATCAGGATGAGGTCCTTCAGCACTTCCTCAGGCTTGCCGACCTCCTCGCCCTTCCGCTCCCACTCTTGCGCGCCGCCTCCACCGATCCGACCGACGAAGCTCGCCAGCTCGCGCTCGACGCCGCAGCGGTCAAAGACCTCCTCGACAGCGTCCTTGCCCGGTGCAAACACGCTGAGCTTGATGCGGCCGTTGTCGGGACCGAGCGTCAAGTACCCGCGGTCGCACCAGGCCTCGAAGTAGTCACCGAGGGCTTTGCCCGGCGGGGCTGCCCATGTCTTGCGGAGGGTGCCGAGAGCCCCCGATGCGAGCTCAAGCGTTGCGATCAGCGTGTCGACCGGCGCGAGGTACGGCAAGACGAGTGAGGTCCTGGCGACGACGGACGTAATGGACGAAGGCAAAATTTGGCGTAGTGCCGCCGGCGTGTGAACGCCGCCGTCGAGGATGAAGCCGCCTTGGTAGTCGGGCACCTGCATCACGGGTCCGCCAAAGAGGGTGAGCCAGAGAGGCAGCAGATGATTGAAAGCGAGCCACGCCATGCGCACCGTTCGCCAGGCGGTGTTGAGCCACTGGTTGCCCTCGGCCTCGACTCGGTTGATCGTCTCCCACGAGAAGTTTTTAACCTCTCCGAGCAAGCCCGACCGCAGGATGTCGCCCGCCCTTCGAAAGGCCGGCTCACACTCAAAGTTCTGGAGCGGGAGGAAGAAAGAGCACGAGACCCTGTCGGTCAGCGCTCGTTGGTTGGCACGGTGTATAGGGGCGAAGCGCACCTCAGCGACGCGCCAGACGATGCCTTGGGGCTTGAATGTTTCGTTATACGTCTTGATGAGCGCCTTGGCCGTCTCAATGTCCTTGCCCACGGGCTTCTCGCTGCACTCGACGGTCGAAGTGTCAGCGTTCGAGCGACAGGGCTTTCAAGGAGTCGCGGAAGAAGATTGGCCACGCACCTGATGACGTGCTTGCCGGCATGCCAAGCCTTCCGAATGATCTCGGGCTGGAGCGTGATTGGCAGGGCAATAACGACGGCGTCGATGTCGGCCGACTGGAGGAGGTCGTCGAGCCCTTTGCCAGGCGTGTCCTCCGAGTAGATGGCGATGGGCACCGCCGGCAACAACCTCTCGGTCGCGACAGTCGCGAGGCTCTCGGCCGACTTAGCCGAGCGCGAGTAAACGGCGGCCAAGGTGTAGGCTGAAGAGGGGAGGGAAGAGAGGGACGGGATGTAGGCCATCTTGGGGAAAAGGCCCGAGCCTGCACGCCGAGTAAAAGTGACGTCGACAGGGACGGGATGTCGTCGTCGGTCAGCGCCGAGGGTAGTGGTTGAAGGCAGCATGAAGGACTGGGCGAGCGAACGGACCGAGGATGGCGAGGCGAGGCGCAGTACTGGCGGACATGCTGGCTGGGTACTGAGTGAGAGAGGAAGGGGCGAGGGAGAGGCTGTTCGACAAGGGATAGATAGCGAGCTGGGTGAGCGTCGTCGATGCCGGACCGACCGCCGCACTCTGAGCTCTTTTGAAGGAGCGCCTGCAGCAAGCACCCTCCCCTCCACCGTGCGGGGAAACCGATTTTGTTCAGAGCCAACGCATGGCCCGACACGGTCGGTGTTTTATCAGCGTGCTGGAGGTGCTCAGCAGGAGGACGATGGCTGGCGGCGAAGTCGGGCTTGCAAGTCGACGCGGGGGTTCAAAGAGGAACGGCAGGTGCAAGCTGGTGGAGGCACCCCGGGGCCCGGAGGCACCTCGTTCGGTCCTTCGTTCAGCCCGCACCTGCCTCCAGCCGTACCCCATCACCGCTGTCTCCCAGGCCATTATCCCATCCAAGCCCTTCCTCTCGTGCTTTGTCACATGGCTCCCCGAGTGGTGTCGGTCGCGATCCCCTACCAGGCTGTGCCGGCCGCGGATGGCGGCGTCGAGGTGCGCCTGCTGGTCGTCTCGTCTCGCAAGCACCCTCACCGTTGGATATGTGCGTGCGCCTTGCTCCCTTCTCGCAACTGGCCCAACTGAGCATCGCCAGGCTGACCTTGACACATTGCAGTGCCCAAGGGAGGATGGGAGGACAGCCTCGGCGAGACGCTCTGCGGCGCCGCCATCCGAGAGGCTGGCGAAGAAGGTCGGTCTTGCTTACTCGCAGCACCATCACACGACCGTCTGGGAGCAGCCGGCAGCTCGTCCTGACCCTTGCACCCTTTGCTCGTCTGCCCATCAGCCGGCATCATTGCTGCTCCCATCGCCGACGACACGCCCCCGTTTTTCACCAAGGAGGACGAGGCCGGTCGATGCCTGTACCACTTTTTCGGCCTCGAGGTTGCCTCGCTCGCACCGACATGGCTCGAGGACCAAGAGCGCGCGCGCGAATGGGTCTCGGTTGAGGAGGCGAGCGCACGCCTACAAGCGTGGGTCGTCAAGAAGAAGACGGAGCTTGCCGAGGGCCTCGCGCTCTGGGTCGAGTGGTGGGACCGCGAGGGCAAAGCCGCCCACTTGCGTCGATTCGAAGCGACCGACGCCCTTGCTGCCGCATAGACGTCGACCCCGCGCGCCCCGGACGACCTTCCGGCTGTTTCAGGCCATTCTACCTCATCTGCTGGGCGCGCGCAGCCTTTCAAGAAAAAACGTGGGCCTCTCCTTCTCTCTCCTTCGATCACTCAGCGCAGCGTCTGCCATGCTGAGTATCACGCCTCCTTTGCAGACCTTTGCGCGCAGCCCGCAGCTGACGACGCCAAGGGTCAAAGCTCTGCGCAAGACGCATGAGAGCCTCTACGCCAAACCATCGACCGTCGACAGGACCGACACGACTACTGTCATACAGTCGCTGCGCCGTGCTGTGGCCTGTGCGATGCCGCCCGTGGGCGGATGTTGGTGTACCACGCGCGATCCGCTCCTTGCCAGGGGTGAGAAGCGCATCAACATGGGGCAGGGTGCTACAAAGGACGACTAAGGGCTACAGTGGGGTCTCATCACAGAAGGGGCGTGTGGAGGTGGCTCAGCCGCCGTGTGTAAACTTGACGTCGACGTATTCCCGCCGCTGCAAGCCATTGATGATCTTGTCGTGCACCTTTGACTCGAGATCAAACGCCTTGTGCAGTAGCCCGCCCGACTGGGGAGCGAGCGGATGCGGCCGCTCGGGCGCGGACCGCCGGGCGGCAAGAAACTTGCGCGCCTCGGCGTCGATGTCGTCCTCGGAGAGCAGCGCCGTCAGCTGGGGCGCGTGGTCCGATTCCTCCTCCTTGGCGTGCACGATGAACGTCTTGGCCGCGAGCTTGAGCAGGTCGTCGTAGTCCCATGCGGACGACTGCAGCGTCTCGTCGGCCTTGTGCGCAAGCTTGCGGATCTCGCGATGTGCCTGCTGGCCGTGGTTGACGAGGACCGACAGGCCGTGCTTGCGGAAAGCGTTGTAGATCGAGATCTGCCGCGAGGAGATCGTCAGCAACGAGTGGCAAGTCGACCACAGGGCTCAAGTGTACTGACCTCGACGGCATCGCAGTGGACGACGATCTCTCGGATCAGGGTCGACGCAATCGCTCGTCGACTGTCCGGCGCAGTCGCCAGGATGAAGCGTTGGAGCAGATCGCGGACGTTGTCGTGGTCCTGCGGGAGACGCGGCAGGCGTCAGAAAGGTGCGGATCGCAGTGCGATGAAGTCAGCCGATGGCCGACTCACAACCTTCAGCTCTTTCGCGAGTGATAGCCGAGAACTGGAGGTTGAAGACTGTAGGGAGGCGGCCGTCTGCATCTTGAGGCGAGCAAGCTAGAAGGAGGCAGGGGGGCGTGCGAGGTCTGTCGAAAGGTGGCGAGCGAGACTTGTGGGGAGAGGGCGGGCGAGCTGCTGTATGTGGTGGAATCAGCCGACAAAGCTGCATGACGCTATTCAGGTCGGCCTATAAGGAGGAGGATGCGACCCGATCAGGATGCGCCCTCCGAGATCAAGAGCCGTCAACCAGCATGACAAGCTAACGGAAGCGTCTCCGGGAAGGGCTTCCCTCGGGCTCGCTTGGCCATGCCTTGTCAGAGCCGCTCGTTTGACAGAATCAACGGACACCTGCGTGAGAACCGTCGGCGGAAGGCGCACCCACCCTCGGAAGCGCTCGGGATCAAACCGTGGGCAGGCTCATGCTCGATGACAGTTGGAGGGGCGTGGGGAGGGCGTGGGGGTCGTCAAGTTGGAGCGGCTGAGGAGCGAAGGGCGATCTCGGTTCAAACTCCGCGCATCATTTGATCGTGCGTATTCCTTTTGTCCACTGAACACTCGCGAGGCCGACTGAAGCGGGCAGGGTAACGAGGCGCCATAGGGCCCGAGGCCATCAACCTGCAGGCAAAACAGTCACCGTCAACCAGCCAGGCGGAAAGGCGTACCGCGGGCAGCGTATCAACCAGCACTGGCTCGAATTCACGGACTGCCCGTCAGTGTCGCCGCGCCGATTCGCCCTAGATCCACAGGCGACGGTGCAAAAGAGCATGGGATTGTTTGTGGGGCTTAAGAAGAGGAGAGACTTAAAGAGCAGGGCAGGAGTAGATACACGAGAGTTGGCGAAGTTGTGTACAGGGCAAGAGTCGAGGCGTCGGATCATCGGCGAGGAGCGCCGGCCGACTCGTCCTTCTCGTCGTACTGCATATGCGTCGAAGCAACAGACCTGGTCAGGCGACGGCTCTCCACGCGGAAGAAGAGTGAGATAACTAACCGAGTCGTCAATGCCGCCGAGAAGCATCTTGATCAGCCAGAGTTCGGGAGTGAGCTCGATGCGAGCCTTCTTCATCATCTCGTCGGCTGTTGGGAGAGGTGGGAAGAGGGGTTCAATCTCAGCCATTGTGCGAGTCGAGGGGGGAGGCAAGGAGGAAAGACGCACCCTCGCTTTCGTAGTTGGACCTGCAGAGATCGGGCGAGAGATGAGCGTCAGAGCGCGGATCCTCATGCACAATGATTAGGAAGACATGACGCACGTGCAGTCGACGAGCCCGCCGACCTGAGGGTGTGAGTCGATCTCGCCGAGGAATTCGCGGGCCTTGAGGTCGTTGCCGACCTGCGCAAACTGGTACGACAGCGCGTCGGCGCCGTAGCGGGTGCGGGCGAGCTCGTTGTTGGCATTGATGATGCTCCGGAAGACCTGGTCTCGGGGCTCGCCGGCGGGCGTGCCGTCGGTCTGCGACAGCAGGAAGAGGCGCGCGGTTCCGAGGTCAGCGGGTGACGTGCGGGCGGACGGTCGAAGATCCAAAGATGATTGCAGGCAGGGACGCACGATGCAGATGATAAGCACGGGCTTCTGCAAGCGGTTAGCGCGGGCGGGGCCGAGGACGAGCGGCTGAAGGATCTTCTGGTCAAGCGCCGTGCCGAGCGGCGTCAGGCCGCTGAACTTGACTTGGCCGACGAGGCGAAGGGCGTCCTGCTCGGTGCGGATGCCGTTGCCCTCGACCTGCGAGTTGAGGAAGCGAACTTGAACGCCGTCCGAGTCAAACTTGCTGGTGGCAAAGGCGACGCGGGACAGGACGAGCTTGAGGTCATCGATGCGCTCGCCATTCTCCTCGAAGCTGTGGGAAGACCAGCGGGAGATCAGAGCGAGTCACATCTCGGCGGGCGAGCTGAAAAAAAAAACTCACGCCATTGAGCCGCTGTCGTCGACGAGCAGGACCACGTCGAACAGTGCCAGCTTGAGCGTGTCCATCGCGATCTCCTTGTCGAGCCGCCACGACGAGGCGATCTCCTCGACCGCGCCAGACTGAGCAACGCGCTGGGCAATGGGACCGAGCGATCCGGGCGGATAAAAAGCCGTGAGCTTCTGCTCGACGACGCAGCCTTGCAGGATCTGCTCGACCATGCGCGGGTCAAGCGAGCCGCCACCACCGCCGTGCGAGGACTGGGGCGGCGCGCCGTACTGGGACGACTGCTGCTGCTGACCGTAAGGTGGCTGACCGGGAGGGGCGCCGTACTGGCTCTGCTGGTGCGGGGGAGCGCCGGGGGGAGCGCTGCAGCACGACCAAGGTCAAGAGGCTCGTGAGCGCGTGACTCTTGATACAAAGCGCCGACGTCGAGCATGAACAGGACTTACCCATAGCTCGACTGCTGCTGCTGTCCGGGCTGTCCGTACGGCGACTGACCGGCAGGGGCGCCGTACTGACTCTGCTGGTGCTGGGGAGCACCGGGAGGGGCGCTGCGGGTAGCCAAGGTCAAGCAGGTCAGCACGAGAATCAGCCATGACGCAGACGGCAGGGAGAGGCAAGACTGACCCATAGCTGGATTGCTGCTGCTGTCCCGGCTGACCGTAGGGGCTATAAGGCGGCTGGCCAGGAGGCGCACCATACTGGCTCTGCTGGTGAGGAGGGGCACCAGGAGGGGCACTGTCGAGCAGGAAGGGAGATCGAAGACTCGTCAGCGCGAGACGGCGAGAGCAAGAGCGGTCAGAGCAAGCGCACCCGTAGCTGGGCTGCTGCTGCTGGCCAGGTCGCGCTCCCGGGATGGGAGGAGGGCCGCTAGGAGCACCGTACGAGGGCTGCTGCCCGTAAGGCTGCTGCTGCTGCGGCTGTCCATAAGAGGGCTGTGCGCCGCCATACGACTGGCCGGGAGCACCGCCGGACGCCTGCCGCAAGTCGAGAAAGGGCAAAAGTCAGCTACACTGACTTTGCTAAGCAATCGCCTTCAGCAACCGGCCAGTCCGAGGCAGCGTCGACGCTTAGCACTCCTAGGCCTAGCTGGCCCTGCGATGAAGCCCAGGCAGGGTTGGTAGCCCTCCCTCCCAGCAACCTTGCAGCATCTGTCGTCCCCATCCCCCTCTGAGCAGCTGCGGCGGTCAATAATTGCTCACCTGGGAGGCTGCTGCAAGCTTGGAGGCAAGACCTGATATCGTGACCAAAGCGACCGAGTCGTTGAATGGGGCAGTTGGCATGAGTTGAAACGGCACGGAGAGTGAGGGAGGAGATGGCGGATGAAGAAAGGAGAGCGAGTCAGCCTGCAGTGCTCTCGCTGGCGCGCAGCCCAATCAGCGCACCGTGAGGCAAGCGGAGGACGCACCCATGATTATGTTTGACTTTGGGAGAGAGGTTGGATAGAGAAGAGGGGTTTGAGGTGGCAACAGTGATGGTGGGAGGGAAGGGAAGAGGACATTGGCAAGGCGTCGGCCCAACAAGAAGGCAGTGCGGCCTGTCGACTCGATCGCACAGCTCGATCGCACCAATTCCGCATCATCTTCACAGGGCTGCTGCGCGCGACCCTGCCAGCCGACGAGCGAGCCGACGACGAGAGCGAGCTGGCGCATAACGTCGTCCCCGACAGCCAAACTTGAGTTGCATGAAAACTTCAAACGCAAACGCCGGAGCGGCGCGTCTACAGCACTTTTGTTTCCCTTTTGACTCATCCATCCTATCAGGCGCCGGTCGGCTTGGCGTCGACGCGCAGATGCGCCTCCTCGACGATTTTGTACGTCTTGCGGGCGTCCTGCGAGCGCGCATAGGGGAGGAGAGGTGAGGGAGTTCTGCAGTCAGCGCCAAAAAATGTGTCCGTCGAAGCGCCAGGGATACGGATTCAAAGGGAGCTGACCTGGATGACCTCGAGCCCGACTTTTCCGCTCCAGCTGCCCTCGTCAACGCCGGCGTCGCCGACCTTGCCTGCGAGCGGCGCCCACACGCCCGACTGGCCAAAGAAGCCGTTGTCATAGGTGTTGTCCCGTGCGATGATCTCGCGGCCCTTTGCCTCGAGCTTGGCGAGCGGAGAATCGGCGACGGCCGTCGTTGGTGTTGAAGGAGAGGATGGCGAGCCGACGCCCGGGTTACCCATAATGAGCAAGCACTCGCCCTCAAACGCGCGGATGAAGGCGAGCGACGGCAGCAGGATGTGGTCGTACAGCGGCGCCGTTGGCGTGTACTTCCGCTGGATCCTGTAGCGGGGCCGGCGTATCGGAAAGAAGGACAGGAGGCCGACGATCAGGCTGGCGTTACGCGAGTCCGCATCGTCGTGGGGAAGGAAGGACGCACGGGTCGGAGTCGGTCGAGAGCCAGTACGTCGGCGCAAAGACGATTTCGGCCCCTCGGCGTACGAGCGACTGGACCGCTTCCGGGTGGGACAAGTCCCAGCCTGGGTTTGGTGAGAGGTGTGCCCGAACGACGTGCGGCGGTCAGCCTGCGTGTCGAAGGATCAAGGGAAGCGCGCATGGAGAAACACGCACAAATCACGAGACCGGCCTTGCCCCACGGCGTGTCGAACACGGCCGACGGCTCCGAGCCGGCCCGTAGGTAATCGCTGCGGCCAGCCATGGAAAGGCGGGTCAGGCACGGTCAGTGCAAGGCTCGTTTCCAAGGGCGACGTTGGGGGAATGCGGGACGCACCGCTCAGGGTGCCACAGGTTGGCCTTCTCGTACCGCCCGACGACGTCGCCCTCGGCCGAGACATAGTAAGCGACGTTGATCAGCTCGTACTTCTCGTCAACCTCGGCCATCGCCTGCACATAGGCCTCCCACTCGCGCCGCTGCGCGTCGGTCGGCGGCTGAAGAGCGCCGTCGGATGCCGACCGGGGGAAGGGCGAGGTCGGCGGTGGGGACGGGTGGGCCGCTCGGGTGAAGGGCTCCACGATCGTCGTGACGGCTGCGAGCCGGTACTGCTTGCACAGCGCCTGCAGAGCCTGGACGAGGTACGGCGCAGGGAGCGCGTAGGCCTGCAAGCAGTGAAGGGGGGTCGGTTGGGTTGTGGAGCAGACCGGCGTGGGCCAACAAAGGGTCGAGGCGTCAGCGGCTCGGCCCAGAATGAGGAACGAGAGATGATCCCGCGCCTCGCGGGCTGAACGGCCAAGATGGCGGGAGGAAAAGAGATAGGGAGGCGTGCGCGAGGTACCGACCGGGTTGTCTGCGATGATGCCTTGCAGGCCGTACTCGGGGAAGACGAGGACGCCGCCGCTGGAGAGCTCGTCGGACGCGGACGCGAGCTCGAACTGCCGGGCGTACTGCTCAAGGTTCCAGGCGGCAGCGGCAAACAGGAAGGCCTCATCCGCACACGTCGCGGGGCCGAACGGGCTGAGCGGCGATGTCTGGGCAAGTCGGACGGGGATGTGCGACGGCGCCATGTCGAAGAAAGGGAGGACGGTTGGGCGAGGCGAGGTTGTGCAAGGGCGAGAACCAACGACAGAGCTGATGCAAAAGGACGAGAGCTGTCGAGGTTTGGGTGCGGGCTGCCGGTCGAAGCGCGGCTCAAACGACCGTGGGGCGGGATTCGGGTCGAGATGCGGGGCAAGAGGAGGCCAAAAGAGGCGTTCGTGCGCGAACGACACGATGGTCCGCGTGTCAGCGGCTGCCATCGTCCGAGCGCCCCTCGGCAGTCCTGCTCGACGACACCGTCTTCAACAAGAGAGAGGGAAGGCGAACACAACGCCAACCCACCCTCCCGCCCTCTTCAGCTGCTAGCACGCCCTCTCGCCCCTCGGTTTCGCGTTCCCTCCCGTCCTTCAAGACCGAGCGACGGTCTCTGTCTGCCGCTGCCAGCCCTGACGGGCGCAAACTCCACCACCCCAGCCGTCGGCCGCGCGCCCCCATCCCACCCAGCCAGCCTTCCCTCCCTTCCCTCACCTCTTGCCCACGATGTCGGTCGTCCAGCAACCTCCCATGTCGCCCTCGTCGTCCATAGACGAGTTCGACGACACTGAGTCGCCGCCGCTGCCGACACCGACGTTGCCGACGTTCGTCGACCCAGGCACTGTCGACATGCTGGCCTCCCTCCAGTCGTTCTCGTTCGGCACAACGCCTTCAGTGGGCGGCAGCGGCGCGGTCACGGGCAAGCTGCCAGCATACCCAACATCATCCTTCCCTTCCTACTGCTTGCCTCGCAAGGCCGACGGCGGTGCACCTGGCTGGGACGTTGCCGACCTGGCCGACGATGACGACGAGGTCAACCCCAGCCCCGTCTACGGCAAGCTCGGTGCCGACGGCGAGACGCTCCAGACACCAGGTACGCCGATCGCTGAGCGCGAGCGCTACGAATACCCGGATCCAGCCTCGTCGTCTACGCCGTCGCACGCCCCGCCAGTCTCGATCCGTCCGTCGCCGACACCGATGGCGGCGCCGGCTAGCGAGCGCAGGGGGTCAATCTCGCTCCCTAATGTCCTCTCCAGCAGCGCGGCCATCCTCGACGGGCCAACACCGCCGCCGTCGTCGGTCCTGCCCTTGCAACCCTTGCACCCGGCCACCTCGCCGTTCGCCGCGCCAGGCAGCCGTCGACCCTCGCTCGTCCTCGCCCACTACTCGTCGTTATCGGTCAAGCTCAGCCGGAGCCGGTCCGACTCACAGCCCCGCCCGTCCTTCCCCCAAGCGCTCGGCAGCTCGCGCGCGAGCATGAGCCACATCCACCCGCCGACGGTCTTCTTCCCGGCCATGAAGACGGACGCGCCGATACCGCCCTCGCTGCGCAACCATCCGGCCTTCGCCAAAGCCCGAGCAACGACGGCAAATGGTGCGCTACCACCGTCCATCCTAGCACGCAGGGGCAGCCTGCCGGCCGGCCATCACGCGACGCGCCGTCAAAACAGCCTGTCAGGCTACACAGTGCCATCGCCCGCCTTTGCCGGTGTCAGCCAGCCACCGATCCGGAGGGCATCACTGAACGACTCGCTCGCCGCCAAGCAGCAGGATGAGGAGCTGCGGCGGGTCGAGATCGGTCGGCCCCGCCTCGGCAGCATTCCCAGCTTCGGCAGCGACGACAGCGGCAGCAGCGGCGGAACCGACGCGGGTAGCAATGCCGGCGACGCTCCTTCAAGCGGGTCGACGCCCACGCAGGCGCTCGCGGTCGGCACCTAGGCGACAAGCCAGGACTCTGCTCATCCCTTAATTTCGAGCGTGCGTCGACCCTTCCTCCTTCTTGTCAGCAGCGAGACTCGCGACCGCAGACGCGCTGACATTTGCTTCTCTCATCAATCTGCTCAGCCCTTCATCGGCTCTCGATGCGAGTGACCGGGCGCAGCTTGCTGCCCGCTGTTCTTTGTCACGCCAACATCTCAAACGGAAGCAAAGTCGATCCTCGTCGGCACCACCCCGCGCCCCATTGCGCACATCCTATCCTCACTGTACAAGATATCCCACGCATGCCTCACTCACACGGACACTTTCTTTTGTACCTCTTTCCTCCTCACAATCATCGTCGATTGAGCTCGCGACCGGTCGCATACACATCTTTTGGCCGCTTCAAGACCACCCTCTTCCTTGCATAATCCCTCTGGTCTATTAGCGCAGCGCGGACTTGGACTTTTGTACAAGCGCTCCCTGGCGCGCTCTCCCTCCCTTTTGGTCTTCATCGCACTCGGTCTTCCGCCTACACTTGGCCTGTTTTGTTGACGACTCGCGCAACGCACACACGCATCCCTCTGTTCTGCTCGTACGACTCAAATACATGCCTGTTCATCGCCATCAACAGCCGCAGAGGACCTGCGCAACCCTCGACGCGCTGGGTCTCGTCGCTTGTCAATGGCCTCTTCGTAGGTGCACCAGAGGCGCACGGGACGCCGTCGCGCCGGGACCCCCTTTCAGCCCCTATCGATGACCTCGCCCGTGCCTCGTCTTCTTCTTCGTTGACGACCAGCTCACCGAGAGCCATCAGCAGCATGTCCTCACCAATCCACAGATCGGCCCTGGTACGTCCGACCGCTGGAGGATGCAGCCGCAAGTTTCGTCATTGGCGCTGACCGTGACGTTGTCCACCGCTCTCACCCTCGCAGCTCCAGGTGTCGTTTGACTACTCCTCGCTCCGAGCACCCGGCCACTGCCCGCTCGGCTGCTACGTAATGCCTTCGCTCGATAGCCCGATGGACTGGGAGTGCTTCATGTGCATCCATAAAGGCCTGTACGCCGGGCTTGTCCTCCGTTTCCACCTCCTGTTCCCGCCGACGTACCCGGCCTCGCTCCCGGCGGTCGTCGTCTCCCTCCCGGCAGCGTCGTCCGCCCCGCCGTTCCACCCTTGCTTCTCGCCTGTCGACGGCTCGGTCGCACTACCTCCGCCGACGCACAAGCAGCTGCGGTCGGGCGGCCAGCCAGACCTGCGCAACCGCGCGTGGAGCGTGCTGTTTGCGTTGAAGGACCTCTTCACGCTCCAGGCGCTCGAGCGTTTGGCCGATGGCCCGACCATCAAGAACCGCGAGGCCTTCCGGTGCGACTGATCGAGACCTCTCGACGGCTCCAAGGAGGGATGGCTGACTCTTGCGCCCTCGCGGTCGCGCTGGCCCGGAACAGATCGTTCAGGGAGCGGCCGGGCGACTTCAGGCGCCTCGTCGCGCAGTCGGTCGCCCTGTCCAACTCACCCTCGAGTGCGACCCTCTCGCCTATTGACTTGTGCGCTACGCGGCTGACAACCTTCCTCGTCACGATCAGCACTGTACGCCCGAGGGTCCAAGGTCGAATCGGAGATCTTCCAGTTTCGGCCGCTTGCCCCCGCCGAGGAGGCGCGCGTCAAGCAGGTCCTGCTCGGCGGCCCGGCGGCGCCCGCCAACGACAAGCCGTGGCAGCGGGAACGACGACCGCGTTTCTCGGCGTAGCGCCCGATGCAGCGGATGAGCATGCTTCTCGATCAGTGACCTTTAGCCAGGCAAGCCCATGAGTCCTGACAAGAGTGAGCAAGGAGAGGCTGCGGTCGACGTGTGCGGGGAAGCCGTTGTCGGCGCAGCAGCAAAGGCGTGAGGTCATCGCCCGGGCGCGGCTTTCCGCTCTGCTGGCCTTCTTTGCTTTCCGCCGGCCCTTGACGTCTTTGCCTCTCGAGCCAAACCTCTCCCCAACCTCCTTCACCTCCATCCCTCTGCGAGCCGTCCCTTCGTTCCTACCCTCTTTCCCGTCCAATCCGCGTTCAATGTCTGAGAGTGAGTCCACGTCCCGCTGGCCGAGAGGCGTCACTCTTGAGACGTCAAAGGGCCGCCCGGCCCTTTGCGCCGGTGTAGGGCACGCGGAACGGAGGTCAGCCAGCAGCGAGCCCAGCAGCAGCAGAGATGCTGATCCAACGTGGCCCCCTCGCTCCTCTTCACCTTCTTTGCCCCACTTTGCAGCTCCCAAGGAGGAGCGACGCCTCATCGTCGTCGCCAACCGGCTGCCCGTCACCATCTCGAAGGATGACAAGGGCGAGTACCACTTCAAGATGTCGTCCGGTGGCCTCGTCTCGGCCCTGTCAGGCTGCAAGCGCACCATGAGCTTCACCTGGAGTGCGTCCCTCCTTCCCTGTCCTCCAAATCCTTACCCGTCAAAGTGCTTCGAGGCTGAACATGCTTGCCTGCGCTCTGCCAGTCGGATGGCCAGGCATCGAAATCCCCATGAAGGACCGAGCCCATGTCAACCAGCGCCTGATGGACGAGTTCCAGTGCCAGGCCGTCTACCTGAGCGACGACGTTGCCGACAAGCACTACAAGTACGTTTAGCGTCTGGGGGCTGAGGGTCACGCAGAAGCTGACCTTGAAGCGTTCCATCCCTTTCGCAGCGGCTTCTCCAACTCGATTCTCTGGCCCCTGTTCCACTACCACCCCGGTGCGTCTGCTTTCGACTTGCGTCATGGAGCGGCGACGGCCGCCGAGTGAAAAGCTCAAGATCGCCCCCGGCTGATCACCTGCTCCCCCTGTCTTTCTGCTTCTGTAGGAGAGATGAACTTTGACGAGTCGCACTGGCTCGCTTACCGAGCGGTCAATCTGACGTTCGCCCAGGTCGTCTTGTCGCAGGTGCAGAAGGGCGACATGGTCTGGGTCCAGGACTATCACCTGATGCTTCTGCCGATGCTCCTCCGCGGTCTGGTTGCCGGTCAGTCGGCCGGACCCGAGGGCACGCTCGGCGGTGACGGCGTCGGCAGCGAGACGCAGAAGGAGCTCGGCCGCGTCATCGAGGGCATCGAGGGCGGTGCCGGCGAGGACCAGGGCGAGAAGCCCAAGAGCGACCGCAAGCCCGACGACGGCCCGCTGGGCGTCAATGACATCAAGATCGGCTTCTTCCTTCACACGCCGTTCCCGTCGTCTGAGATCTACCGGTGGGTCGCTTGCGTCGCATTAGGGAAGGAGACCTGTGCGAGTATCTGCAGCTGACGCCAGCGACCGCTTCTTCTTCCAGTATTCTGCCTGTTCGACGCGAGATTTTGCTCGGCATCCTACACTGTGACCTCATCGGCTTCCACACGTACGACTACGCTCGCCACTTCCTGTCGGCCTGCACGCGCATTCTCGGTCTGTCGACGATGCCCAACGGCGTCTTCATCGAGGGCCGCTACGCCCACGTCGGCACGTTCCCTATCGGCATCGAGCCCGGGCAGTTCGCCGAGACGCTCCAAAAGCCGAACGTCGAGAAGCGCATCAAGGCGTTGGAGCAGCGCTTCGAGGGCGTCAAGCTCATCATCGGTGTTGACCGGCTCGACTACATCAAGGGCGTGCCACAGAAGCTGCACGCGCTCGAGATCTTCCTGACCGAGCACCCGGAGTGGGTCGGCAAGGTGCGTCGTTGCAGTCTCTCTCGTCGCCTCGAGGGCATCCGCTCTTCCACCGGAATCTGACGCTCTGGATCGCTATCTCGCGACTTGTTGGTTACAGGTCGTTCTCGTCCAGCTGGCCGTCCCCTCGCGGCAGGACGTCGAGGAGTACCAGAACCTGCGCGCAGTCGTCAACGAGCTCGTCGGTCGCATCAACGGCCGGTTCGGCACGGTCGAGTTCATGCCGATCCATTTCATGCACAAGTCGGTCGGCTTTGAGGAGCTCGTCGCCATGTACGCCGTCGCCGATGCCTGCCTCGTCACGTCGACCCGAGACGGCATGAACCTGGTGCGTCGTCTTGGCCCTCCGCTCTCGTCTTTCCGCCGGTTGTGGCCGGTGCGCTGACGTCTTTCACTCCTCGCAGGTCTCGTACGAGTACATCGCTACTCAGGCTCAGCGCCACGGCACCATGATTCTCTCTGAGTTTGCCGGTGCTGCTCAATCGTTCAACGGCTCTCTGATCATTAACCCGTGGGACGTTCACGCCACGGCGAACGCAATCCACGAGGCGATGGTCATGGAGCCGGCGACGCGCGAGGCCAACTTCCAAAAGTTGAGCAAGTACGTCAACAAGTACACGGCAGAGCACTGGGGCACGACTGTGAATATTCTCTCGCTCTCTTCGATAGACCTCTCTCGAATCACTGACCTTTGGATTCTCGCCCTACTACGTGTTCGCAGTTCGTCAAGGAGCTCACCAAGATCACCATCGACGATGGGCCGACGCTCGAGAAGAAGCTCGCCGACACGCGCCTATCGGCGGAGTAGCCGCCCCTTCCTCACTGTTGCCGCCGTACCCGCTCTGCCTCGCACATGGACGCTGTTATGCTCTCGCTCGCTTTCTCTTCGGCCCGTCACGCCCACCTTTTGACGACGTTCAACCCTCTCCCTTTTCTGCCGGCTGCACGCGGCTAGACCTACCACACCCGCTTCTCGAACTGTATCACAATGCCCACCACACAACGCGCGCATGATCATGCCCTGGCTCTGACCTGGCAGCATCCCGCTTTGTCGACCCTCTTCCTGCCGACCACGCCACCCTAGGCCTGCCCCCCAACTCTTGGTTGAGTTTGATCTTATGCGCATAGCTCGAGCGACTCATACCTCGGTCAGAACCTCAAGCTCGCCCACAAGCATTGTGTCTAGTCCATAAGAGAGCCCTGCTGCTTCTGCTGCGAGAGCGCTGATCCTGCGCACCCCTCTCGCAGAAGGCTCCAGCGCCGACGGCCCCCCAGCCTCGCCCCCTGCCGCCCCTCTGTCTGAGCTGCACGCCGCCCGGCTCCTGAACCGCCCGCTGGTCAGGCCGCGGCAGCAGATCGTCTCAGAGGCCAACCCCGCTTGTGCGCACTCTTCGTGCGCTCGCCGGCCGTTTTGCTGCACGATGTTGCATGCCTCTCGCTTCCTAGCACACGTTCGGGCACGTCGCAAGGGACAAAGGTGGCGCGTAACTCGTCTGCCAGAGGGAACAGGGATGGTAGACAAGGCACGAGAGGCCCTAAAGCGAACATAGGCGCGCGCGTACAAAGAAAGAGTAAAGGAGCAGCAGACAGGAAAAGACAAGGGAGTTCCGCGAGGAAGTAAAGCGGAGGCGCAAGCGAGCAATTGGGCAGGCCCAAAGTAAGCAACGAGGGAGTCATGACCGTTTTGGAAGGAGGCAGAAGGGCGAAAGTCCAGGGAGGGGAAGTTGAAACGGGGGCGCAAGAGAGGGCAGTCGAGGGCTAGTATGCGTTGCGTCAGCCGCCGGCGGTGCTTTTCGGTGTTGCGAAGTTGTAGGCGGGCGAAGGCGGATGCGGAGCGTCTTGGGTGTGTGCGGGCGGGCGAGCGGACGGGCGACAAAGGCAGCAGAGCGAAGTGCCGGCCGGCGAACGGAGGCGGTGAGGGACCAGAGGGGGGACATGCGGGCGTGGCAAGGCAGGCGAGGAGACGGGAGAGAGACAGCGGCCCTCAGGTGAGGACGAGCGTCGGACCGGTCGTGCTCCTCGACGACGGCAGGACGAGCGCGTGCGGGCCACTGGTGAGCGCGCACAGTGCAACGATTGAGAGTCAGCGTCCGCAGAGCCAGCGGAGACAGAAAAAAAAAAAGATGAGAACGCACAAACGCCCCCGGTCGAGCACCCGCATCCTCTCCAGCTCCTCTCTAAGCACGCCCGTGTTGGGTCGTGCTGGCCCGAGCGCGTCGAGCTTGCCCGTCAGCTCGAACACACCCTCGCTCACTGCGCTCCCCCCGCTAGTGCTGCTGTCGACGCTGTGACTGCGACTGCTGCTCGCGCTGCGAGGCACACTGTCGTCGTCAGCCGCGTTGGTGGAGGAGGAAGGGTTGGCGTCGAGGACGAGCGTGTAGTCGGCCACACGAATTGAAGCGAATGGGATCGGCGACGTCGTCAACAGGCGGTACTTGGGTGAGAGCTGGGTACAAGCGAGAGAGAGGTTGGATAAAAGGAGGGAAGTGTCAGTCCGTCGGCTGACCGAAAGGGGGCAAAAGGTCGGCATGAGAGGCGAACGCACGCCGCCTAAGCGCAAGTCGTCGAGCACGTCGTGCAGCGCCGCCAGCGTCCGCTTGCGCAGGTCCTGGCACGCCGCGAGGTCTGTGACCGAGCCAACGAGCGCGCAAAGAAAGCAGTAGGAGCGAGAGAACGAGAGCCTGTCAGCCGACCGATCGCAAGGCCAACGAGAGCAAAAGGAACGAGGAAAGGGAGGGCGAGCGGTCCGAGCGCCCGACTCGCGGAGGTAAAGCTCGCGCGCGCGGAGGCTAGTGCCAGAGGGCGCAGCTCCCTCCCAAGGACCAGCCAATGCAGCAAGCTGCTCAAGGCGAGAAGGTGTCTAACGGACGCACCGTCAAAGCACTCTGTCGACCACGCCGGAATCTCGCACAGGAGTTCGATCCGGCCGTGCTCGCCTTGCCGGCCTCTGGATTCGTGCCGGGGACAAAATGGAAGGCCCGCGAGCGGGTCAGCGTCTGCGGCTCGCAGCTTGAGTCGATGGTGCACGCGAGCGAGCGTCAGAGCAGCGCAAGCAAGGTAGGAACGTACGAGCGGACAGAGGCCTTGAAGGCGCTGAGTTCGGCCGAGGGCAGGCCCTTGGGTGCGTCGGCGGGTGGCGACGAGATCATTGGTAGGCTGAGGACTGTTGGTGTGTGGTTGTCGGGGCGGTTGAAGACGCGCTGGAAAGCCGGGCCGGGATGCTCAGCGAGCAGGTGTCAGGGAGGCTGGGTGGGTGGTGGTGGGCTGGGAGGAAGCAAGGGATGGAGTGGGACTAGTGGCGGGTGGTGTGGCGAGCGAGGGGTCTGGACGAAAGCTCGGTTGCCTTCCTGACGGTGTGAGCGCCCTCCGTCTCTGTTGGTCCGTCTGCCGTCCGCCCGCCCGGCGGTCCGTCCAAAGGCTCCTCTGCTTGCTTGTCGCTCGCTCAGAGCCGGCGGGCGGAAGCTGGGCCGGCGGCGCGGCCGGCACGGCAATGGGTGGAGGTTGAGCGATCGAGGACAAACGCGGGGCTCCCTTTCCTAGTCGAGGCTGCTGCGCGTCAGTTCGCTTTCAGCCCCCGTGCCTCGCCGACTTCGCCTTCGCGACCTTGTCGACTCTCGATCCTCCTCCTCCTCCTCCTCCTCCTCTCCTCAATCCCAAGCATCCAACTCATTTCGACATGTCCGACTCCTCTGCTGACCAGCAGGCCCCTTCCCAGATCCACGCTCAGCTCCAGTCGGTCCAGGGCGCTGCTTACTCGGTCCGTCCACCCTCTCCTTGCTCTGCCTCCTTCCTTCATCGTCCCTCGTCCTGACGTCACACCTCACTCGACACTGCCATCCCTCTCTTGCTGTCCCTCGTGCGCTTAGGCCGTCGGCGCCGTCACTGGATCCTCTGACTGGTCCGACTCCGGCACCGACCTCAAGACCTCTGCCGACGCCGAGCTCACCGCCGCTCGAGCCGCCAAGCAGGCCGACGCGGTCGTCGACACGGTCGCCGGCAAGGCGTCGTCCGCATGGGGGATGGTGACGGGCGACGCGGACAAGCAGACGGAGGGAAACCTGCGAGCCGAGAAGGGGGCGTGGGAGAAGGCTCAGGGGGAGGGCAAGATCCTGCCCGAGGGAGGGGTCGAGGTCCTTAAGGGCAAGGTCGAGTCGTGCGTCATTCCCTCGCCCTCCTCCTTCGGGGCCATCGCGCGCGCACAAGGCAACCGGCCTGACACACACTCTCTCCTTCTATCTGTGCCAACTCCCGTCTTGATCAGCGCCCTCGGCATGGCGACTAACGACCAGGACCGGCAGACAGCCGGCAACGTTCGGGCTGAGAAGGCGAGCTGGCTTGGCCAGTGAAGCTGCGACACTGCCCCAGTCTGTCCCTCTCCTTCCCCTCTCGCGCGCACCAGCTCGTCCTCTTCCGCGATCAAGTCGGCCCATGGACGTTCGACGTCGACATCTCGACCGTTCAAGACTTTCGAGGCCCAACACGGTCACCTGCCTTTCGACAAGAGTGAATGCTCCGCAGCGACCTCCATCGCGGCGCCAGCCAAGCGCTGTCACATACGGCGAGAAGGGCGTTGGCGGCAGTGCGAAATTACATGAGACCACAGGGACGAGAGCGACAAGAGCCTTGCTCTCAGCTAGGGACAGAGTGGCAAGGAGGAGAGGTGGATGGGTGTGTGCAGGAGATTGGAGATCGTAAGCAGATGGGTGAGGATGCGAGATTTGGGACGATCGACGTGCGTAATGATGGGGCAGTGAAGCGAGATGATGAGGGAGCATGAATGCGACAAAAGAGCAGTTCACTAAAAGCCCAGAGAGATGGAGGGACGGTCGAGGCCCTCAGCGCCCGACGGCCGCCGGCTTGGTCGACGACGACATCGACGAGCGGCGGAAGAACGACCCAAAGGACCCGCGTGAGCCCTTTTGGCGCGGTCCGCCGGCAGGCGCACGGCCGTCGTCGGCGCTAGCAGCCGGGACGCCGGAGCTGGTGGTCGTCGAGCTCGTGGAGGACTGCCTGCGGGTAGGCGAAGGGTGCGAAGGGTTGGGCGGCGGTGGAGGTGGCGGGGAGGAGGAGCCAGGATCGCCTCGGAAGATCTTGATCTTGCCGCGCACTGTTGACCGTGAATCAGAGAGGAAGGGTGGGTCAGCCATGGCGCGGGGTTGAGCGAGACACGCCGGAAGGGAGTGACGCACTGGTCGCGACCGCGATCAGCGGCGTGTCGAGCAGGGCCTCGAGTTCGGGATTGCCAAGAGTCCCGCGCGAGAGCGAGCGGGCGAGGTCGAGGCTCGCTTCCGACATGGGGCTCATCATGCCATTCGCCGACTGGTTCGACAGGACGGGCGAGAGCGGATGATGATGAGGCAGGCCTGCGTTGGTCGACAAGGGCGAGCCGGGACGCGACGACTGAGCGCCGGATGAGCCAATCATCGACCGCCGTTGGTGCGCCGGGACCTTGTAGATCGGGTCGCCGGCCGACGCGAGCAGCAGCCGGGTGCTGAGTGGCGCGAGCGCAGCGCACGCGACGAGCGTCTCGTCCGCGTTGAAATGAACCGCGCGCGAGCCCTCGTTGCCGTCTCGCGGCCAGTCGGCCGACCAAAGGTAGCACGCGCCATCCTCGGACCCGCAGACGATCCACCGACCATCGTCGCCGAACGTCGCAGAGATCTGCGACGAGTCGTTCTGGTGGCCGCGAAATTTGAGCTCGACGGAAAAGTCACTGCAAGCGGCGCATCGGCGAGCAGGGCGTCAGTAGTAGAGCTGCAGCGACACGGCGAGGAACAAATGAGCTAAAGACTACGCACACGAGCCGGTACAGGCGAATCCGGCTGTCGTTGGAGGTGACGAGCAGCCGCTCGTCGGCGGCCGATGTCGACGACGAGACGAATTGGAGGTGCTACGAACGGGCAAGAACGGGTCGTCGCAAGGGTCAGTCGTCGCGCACAAGCGCCCGAGAGGAAGCGGAGCCGGTCGCTGCTCAAGAGAGTACTGACCGTGATCTTGCGGCCCTTGGCATTCTTGCCGCGCGTTGACCGCACCTGCAGCTGCGTCTTCTCCTTGCTGTATCGAGACACGCCGGAAGAGAGGCAGAAGGTCAGGCTTGATAAGCAGCAGAGCGCAAAGAGCAAAGGAACCCGAGGTCGACGCACAGGTTGTCCGAGAAGAAATGAACCCGGCCAGAAAAGGTTCCGGCAGCGCACGTCTTGCCGTCGACGGAAATGGCGACGGCCGTTACCATCTCTGGCAGGTCGGCCGTGCAGCGGACCGCCTTTTGAATGATGGACCAGATGCGCAGCTTGAAGTCACAGCAGCCCGAGAGAAAGAAACGGTCGTCTTTTGGATGGAATGCGAGCGACGTGACGAAATCTGGGTGCTGAAAGATGGTCAGGCAGTTTGCGCGGGTCGGGTGCCAGAGCCGAGCGGTCTGAATTGACGGGCAAGGGGGTCAGAAGCGCGAGCCTGTCGTGTCAGTGACGAAAACGTCTTGGGTTTGTACAGAAGACCGCGTATCGTCCGCACCTTGTCCATTGAGCCCGAAGCGAGGAAGCCGTTCTTGCTCCAGCAGAGCGTTAGAATGCCGTCCGTGTGGCCCTGCCACGTTTGGCACGGCTCCTCCTCGAGCACGGCCGTCGGATCGAGCGAACTGGACGAGCTGCCCGAGGCAGAGGGGCCATCATCGGCGTTGCGCACCTGGTAGAGTCGAATGACGGCGTCCTGGCCGGCCGTGGCAAGGTATCTACGGCGATTCAAAGAGCAAGGTTGTTCAGCCTATGCATTCAGGGTGGCGAGCGCGACCGAGACGGACAAGGAAGGACTGACCGGCCGTCGTAGCTCCACTCGAGGCACCAAAGCGCCTTGCCCTTGCCTTTGTCCTTCTTGCTGCCGCCGCCGCTGCTCAACTTACGCTGAACCGGGCTGCTCAGGCTCCCGCTGCGCGACGGGATGTCGACCCGAATCGAGATGGGCGGCCGGCTGGCCGGACGAGTGTCGGACCCGCGCGAGGGCGAGGCCGATGCAGTTGAGGTCGAGGCAGCAGGGGAGGGAGGTCGAGACGCGCGCGAGAGCGACATCTTGCGACGCGACGATGTTGACGGCGGCGGGCCCGAAAAGGATTCGGCGTCAGTCGATACATTGCCGTCTGAGCCAGCCACAGACGGGCCGACGCTGGCGCCGTCGGTGGTCGAGATGGGGGACGGCTCCTCGGTCAGCGGGACTCCAGTGACGATCGGCCGGAGGGCCGCGTCACCGTCCGGCTCGTCGGCGACCGTGCACAGCGTCTGAGCGAGGAAGATCTTGCCGAGCTGCTTGTCTCTGCTGCTAAGGCCCTTCGCGTGGACCCTGACGTAAGCCCTACGCGGCGGCTGCGATGACCGAACCGGCGAAGGCAAGAACGACGAGGCGAACGACGATGACCGTTTCGGTGCGCGTCCAACGGGCGACGTCGGCGACGTCGAGCTGTCGAACGACGGGCGTTCGGGCGACGGATTTGCCGGACTGGGCGGCCGCGATGACGAGGATGACGGCTGCAGGTTCTTAATGACGCGCTGGAACAGGGTCGTTTTGCTACGGGGGCACAAGAGAGGGGGACGTGCGTCAGCCTTGATATCGGGCCGGCGCGCAAATTGGAAGAGGCCAAGGCAGGGTCCGGACGGACCGTTTGGCGGTTGCCCAATTTGCAGAGGCATCGCCTGGGCGGGGCTCGTCGCTGCTGGTGATGGGACCTGCTGCGTTGAGGGTGGAAGAGGCCGTTGATGCTCTGGGAGGGCGGGTCGACGGTGCTTCGCTCGGCCGACCGTGACTCAGCTTCTCGACTGAAGCTCTCCTTCCCTGGTCCCTCTCCCTCACGGGCGAGAGCTTGGATGCCGTGCGAGGAGCGCTGCCGCTGCCGAGTGTGTCCTCGGACGTCTCGCTCTCGCGCCGCAACTCCGCGTTGCTCCGGCGCGAGCTGCTCTCGAGCTCCTCTTCGTCCGCCGTGTCTGAACCGGCCGATGAGGACGACGATGATGACGAAGACGACGACGACGGCGTGCGGGACAAGGCCGAGACGAAGCTCGAGCTAGCTGTGCCGACCGTCGAGCTGCGACGATGACGACGACGGCTCGGTCTTCGCGAGCTACCGTCCTCCTCGCTCGAAGCTGTGCCGTCGCCGCGAGCTCGAAAGTTGGGGTAGGTCGGAGGCGGTGAGAGCGGCCGGGTTGGAAGAGAGAGCGACGCCAGCGACATGGGTGAGTATTTCGAGCCGAAGAAGGAGCTCGCTCCGGCTGGAAAGGGCCACACAGGTAAAGAGACAGAGCAGGGCAGCGGTCAGCAAGCAGCTAGCAACGGTTGGGGAGCAGAGGAGTGGGGAGGGCGAGGTCAGGCCGAGGGGGTGCAAGCGCGAGGAGGGGGACCCAGGTCGCGCGAGCGGGCGGCTCTCTCCCTTGCCCCTTTCCACCGGCTCCCGAGGTCCGTCCCTGTCAAAGCCACAAGTCGTACGACTCGCACCAGCCGGATGTCCGACCGACCCAGCCAGCAATCCAAAAGGCCTCACGCTCTAGGAAAAGCGAGAAGAGGATGGTGGGAGGGCGTCGCAAGAGCAGCTCGGGCTCGAGCTGACCGAACCGGAATAGCAGCCGGCTCTGCTGACGCGGCTCGCGCCCTGCAGGCGCTACGCACGCGACACCAGAGCGCTGAATGACGAAAGACAGGCAGAGACATGCACGTACCCTTGTCGCTTCGTGCAGAGGGCGATCCTGGAGCCGACCAGAGGCCCGTCGTGCTGGCGCTCCTGCCTCGGCTGGCTGCTCTCGATCCCGATCCGGGCGTCGTCACCGAGGCCGAGGGCGAGGCGAGTGGTGTAAAGTAGTCGCTGAGGCCAAACGTCGACAGGGCCGGCAGTGTCATCTGGGAGAACGCCTGGTGGATGGGCGAGACTGGGCCCGAGTTTTGAACCGATACCGAAGAGCGAAGGGGCGGACTAAGGAAGAGGGTATCAGGTCGGAGGTTATGAGGTCAGCGACCGCGGAAGAGAACGGGGACGGGCTCCTCGACGCACGCACCGACTGCTGCTGCTGCTGCTGCCGTTCGGCCTCCTGGATGGCGAGCCACGGTCGGCCATGTCGTCTTTGTCGTCTGCGTCACTGGGCAAAGACATTCTGGCTTGATCTGCCATTGGCCTGGCCGAGGAGGGGCGTCGTCCAGTCGAAGGACGGTCGGTCGAACCTGCAGGCTGCTGTCGTTGTCGCGCGCTCGAGGGCGTGCCGTCCCGCTTGGGTGTCGTCGGACGAAGCATGCGAAGAGATTCGTCAAGGTTCAGGGCGAGCGTTGGGCGGGGACCATGGTTGCGAGGGCAGGTCGTCGTCGAGGAAAGGAAGCAAGAGGGGAGAAGCCAGGCGAGGTCAGGCAGGGAAGCAAGGGAAGGCTAGAGGCGGCGGCCGAGGCTCGTTCATGTGGCGCCGCTCGAGCGTGGGAACCCAGCCAGATTGCGCTGCACGAGCCTGCGCCCCGGCCCTTTTTTTCTCTCGCCCTGCCTGTCGTCGCTGGCTCTCGACCTCGACGTCCATCCCGGATCAGCAAGCGGAAGGCCTTCCCTCGCTCTGGCAGGCCAGGTTGCAGAGCTGCTGCACCACTGCGCCTGCCAGCCCTAACTACTGGTGAGCCCTTTCCTCCCGGTCCGCTTGCCGTCGTCGCGGCGCTCGCCCGCCTCCGCTCTCGCAAGGTCTACCTACTCCTTCCCGGCCTCCCTCCTTCATCGCACTCCCCCATCCCTCATCTCCACCTGATGACTTCATGTCGCCCCAGTCGTAACGAGCCAGGACTCAACCCCCTCGCTTTGACGATTCGACACATGCTTCCGCCAAAGTTGCGCTTCTGATACCCACCACATCATCGTCATCCTAACGTTAGCCCCGGCCCGCTTTCACCTGCACCCGACACTGACGCTCTCTCTTTCATGCCACCCCGCTCGCAGACCCCTCTCCTCTTGTCGGATGTATCATGTCGCTCTCTCAGATGCGCCTGCAAACAGCGTCCCGAGAGTTGTGTGGGTCATGGTTGTGACCGTGTCGGTTGTCAGCCCCCCTTCCTCTTCGTTCGACTGCTTCCATTTTTCTTGAGAGGCTATTCTCAACCCCCCTCTGCATTGACGCCTCAGACAAGATCTATGCAGCAATCGTTAAGCCGAGCTCAGCCCGCCCGTGAGCCGCGCTGACTGAGGGCTGAGTCGACTCTAGGACAACAGTCGATTGCAATCGAATTGAGAAATTCGGCCCGCGCGCCCTCGCTCGCCTGCGCGCCCTCGCTCGACCACGATCTTGCCTCACGACCTCAATCGTGCCCCCCTGTCCTTTCACAATAGAGCAGCCTCGTCCATGAGGTCGAGCAGGGCTCGAATACGGTGGCCCTGTAGCTTGGGCGGCCTTCCGCCGGCGTTTCGCTTTGATGTGTCGATGCGACCGAGCTCGTTGAACGTCGAGCCTTGCAAGCTCGCGATGGAAGGTCGAGTTGGAGAGAAAGCCATCAATCGGCTCCTCACCGAGCTCCAGCGGTACCCCTTTTGATGAGAACGAAAGGCAAGGAGCTCGACCTGAGGGTCGGCACGACGGCCGACCATGTTGGTATGTGCGAAAGAGGATTGTGAAGGAGGAGGGAGGCCGTGAGGCAAGATCGTGGTCGAGCGAGGGCGCGCAGGCGAGCGAGGGCGCGCGGGCCGACTTTCTCAATTCGATTGCAATCGACTGTAGCTCGCCCGCCGCCGCCCGCGGCGGCGTGGCTCTTCCCTTTATCTCTCACTCACTCACTCACCTCCTCCCCTCTCGCTCCTTTCACCCGTCCGTAGAGTCCGGCCGCCTCTCCGCGGGGCCTGTGCTCCGGCCGCCCGCCAGGTTCGCCTGTGCGTATCTCTTCTGCTCGGCCTGGCCCCGCCGCGAGCCTTTTCCCCTCGGCCTGGCTCCGCCGCGAGCTGACTCTCCTCTCCTCCCTTGTCCCTCTTCCCTCGTCCCTCCTCCCTCGACCGCTCGTTTTCCTTCCTCAGCCCTCGTTTTTCTTCCTCAGCTTTCCAAGTCCGTCCTACCTCGCGTCCGGCCTGGCCGCTCAACTCGTTCTCTCTCTCGCCTCCCACGTTGTAGTGAGTCCCCCCGAGGGAGGCGTCCGCGCCCGCGTCCGCGCGCTCTTCTCCCTTCACGCTCGGCCTGGCTCTGCCGCGAACAAAGGGCTGACCGTCTTCTCTTGGGCCTCTGTCCTTGCCGTCGCTCGCAGCCACAGCAGCCCGCGCACCCCGCATGCTCGCCTCGATCATCTGTGGTCCGTTCCCTCTCGTCATTATGCGTCCTGTACCCATCCCATCACCCTCACCCTCCCGGTCCCTCTTCCGAGCCTTTCCAGACCTCGGCTGTGTGGTCTCTAACTCTCTCGTGTCTGATAGCCGCTTTCTCTCGTGCTGACCTGCTCTCGCTCCACCCCTGTGCATTCGCGTCGCCGCTCGTCCGCCTGACGCACGCGTGTATCGACGACCCCTTCCGCGCACTTCCCCCTCGCGGTCTTCCTCCTCTCACGACAAAACTCACATTCAACACCCGCCCTCTCTCCCCATCTTCGGCACATCTGCGCTCAGCTGCTCCCAAGCCGACCCCTGCTACGCATGGTCGCCTCCTCACGCCGGCTGTGAAGGACAAGTCGGCGGCTGCCGCAGGGAGGGCTCTTACCCGCAAGGAGGTTGCGGCGAAGAGCGACGCCGAGTACGCCGGTAAGTCCTTCCTCTCTACTTCCATCATTACTTCGCCTATCGTTGCACGCAAGCTGCTCCTCTTTCGAAGCTTAACAGCCCCTTGGCGGTGCTGATCATTCGAAGCACGAGACGGCTGATGCCCAACCCCGGGCTCGCGCGCTGCAGACAGAGTCCTCGCCGACATCCCTACCAAGATCACAAGCACGGGCTATAGCCTCTTTCAGAAGAAGGAGGGGCTGTCGATCAAGGACTTCGATGGTGGGCGGGCATCCCTGAGCCAGGAGTACTCGAAGAGGTGGAAAGCTCTTGGAGAAGCCGAGCAGGATGTTCGTCTTCGTCCGGGATTGCAATCACCACCAACATTCCTCTCCCGTCGCCTGCGACGATCAACGGGAATCGAAAGCTGACCTATGTTGGGTCCTTCGCTCGATTGGCATGCTGCAGATGTACAGGAACCAGGTCAGGGACTTGAAGGCCAAATACAACGCCCAGCTCATCCTTTTCAAAAAGCGCCTCACTCCCAAGAAAGAGGAAGTCCTCCTCGCTCATGGGATCAAGCTGCCTGGCGTCAAGCGTTTGACAGGTGAGTCTTCGCCCTCTGCGCCCGAGCTTTCGAGTGGGACCTCAGATCCATCGCTGCCGTGATGCGCCGCGCTGACGCCGTGCCTTGCCTCTCCTCACGTCGCCTGCCTTGGCCACCTGCTCAGCCGGCAGGCCCAGCACTAATCCCTGGGTCATCTTTTGCAACCAATACCGCAAGGACCACCCGCCTCCGGAAGGCGCGTCTGCAACCGAAAAGCGTGACCACCACCGCGCCCTTCTCAAGCGAGCCTCGCCGGCCTTTCACGCCCAGCAGGCGCAGGAGGGGCAGGCTAACGCGGAGGAAGAGAACTTCCGGTGAAAGCTGCTGGAAGCTCGTCTTCTTTGGCTCCTCCACATCATCAATCGGCCGTCTTCGCTCCGGGGGGGGGGGGTTGCGACTCTTGCCTCATCTCAGAGCTGGCTTCTCTCCTCAGTGCGATTTTGCCTTCGCTGCCTCTGAATCTTTCATGTAGCTCCCCGCTCACATCGCCGACAGAGCTCGCATAGCGCGCGCTGGCGCCGTCATCATTGACAGCCTTCCCGCTGGCGTCAACCATCTTCCCGGACGATCAAGCTCCAGGCCCGCGCTGCGCGAGGCCTGCAGTCGGCCCACGCCTGCCGCTGACAGCCTGAGTAAGCCCCCTCCTAGGTACACGATGCCTGGCCATCGAATCGCTCCCTGCGATGCACCACTGACGACATTTGGCGCTGGCGGGCCAAGGCGTCGGCGGTCCCATCGGACCCACGCCCGGGGTTCAACGCTCGGAGCCCCAAAAAAGGGGCCGAGCGCGACGTTGCAGGCCGGCGCGCGCGCGAGCTGCCGTCGTCGAGCCCCTGGCAGTGGCAGCAGCTGCCCGCAACCCCTAGAGCCCCTAGAGACTCTTTGCTCGCCTTACAAGCGGCTAGCGCCGTGCTCCTGCTTCACGTCTCGCCTGAGTCATTTGACGTGCTCATTCGCGAGCGACAAAGCAAGCCGTGGTCTGTAGAGTCGCCCTTCTCTTCGGAGAGAATCAGAATGCCGCTGTGCTTGAAGTTCTGATCGCTGGCGCGTGGCTGCTAGCCCTCGTTGATGCGCCGCGCTCTCTCTTTTCCCGTTCAGTGCCCTGAGCGCCGAGCCACTCCATTCGCACCTCGTCAGTAGTGTTCGTGTGAGCAGGAAGGGAGCACATCAGAAGACGACGGCAGAGGCGCGATGGTCGGTCCTGATCATCGACGCTGTTTCTGACTTGCGACCGGGTCCGAGTAGGTGCATGAGGGGCGATGCATCCTCGCGGGTCTCTCTTCTGCCTCCCGCCGCGTTCAGCCCCATCGGTTGACCAAGTAAGCTCCTTCTTCTACTCTCTCTACACACGCACACAGTTCAGGACAACGACCAGTGGCCACCTAACGGCCATGTCGACCCTAGCCTCCCTTCTCGCCCAGTCAAAGGCTCTTACGCCGGCCGACGCACCCGGCTCGTATGACCACGGCCAGCACTACGCGAGCTCGAGCAAAGCCGGCGCCGGCCTCGCCTTGCCGACGCTGCACCTCGGCCTCGAGCAGGTCGAGGAGCAGTCGAGACGGCTCGTCGGCAAGAAGGGCATGTGGGCCGAGGACGGCGAAGAGGGCCGAGCGTAAGTTCAGCCCAATCTTCCTGACGCCGAACCCTCCCCCAACGGCCTTCCCCAACCACCTCTCCGCCTGCTCTCCCAACACGCCCCCCTTTGCTTCAACCGCTCGTGAGCTGGGCTATCCTGACGGCTCTGGCCCTCGCGATTGCTTCATTCTCTTACTCCTTCTCCCTCCGATTGGGATGTGCCCCGCACATAGCCGTTTGGTTGCATGTCGCTGACCCCCCCCCCCCCCTTCCCCATCCCGGTTTGCCGTCTCCCTATCCCGCCCGCCCCTCCCGCCTGCCTGTCCTGCGCTCATGCCTGCCCATCCCCAGCGCCCATCTCCTGGCCAACGCCGGTCTTAACTTGGCCGACTTGACTGCGCGCGTCCAGCGCGCGACCGCACCTGCAGCGCTCGGAGGAACTTTCGAGCCCCTCATTCCCCTCGGAGACGGAGACGTCGACGTGCGTCCGCCTCTTCCTGCATCACTCTCAGGTCGCTTCCGCTGCGCAGGGCCGTCTCGGCAGCTGACCTCGAACGGAGTGCGACCCCGTCGGCTGCACAGGGCTATCTGCGACACACGCGCGAGCAGCTCATCCTCACCTCACTATCTTCGTCCCATGCGGCCCTGACTGCCTCCATCGCCGAGACGCTCGATTCGCGACGCTCGTCAGCTTGGGAGGCTCGCAAGCGCGCCATCCTTGAGGAAGTCGGCGCCGGCTCGATTGGGCTCGAAGGGCCCTCGGAGGAGGTCCAGGGCGGCCTCCTTGAAAGTGGTTTCGGGAGGTCCACGCGCAGCCGCCTCGGCGGCAGCAGAGCCGACTTTGGTGCCTCGCTCTCGGCCTCGGGCCTCGGACAATCGACGTCGGCGCCCCTCCAGCCAGGCCAGACACTAGCTTCGCACCACCGGACGCTCAAGTACGCGCCGCTGGTCAGCCAGCTCAACCTGTCGCGCAAGTCGGTCCCGGTCCGACCGTTTCACGTCTTTTCATCGCATGCGTCGCTTCTTTCGCCTGCCGACGCTTCAGCCGGCGCATCGCAGGCTCACGGCGCCAACCCGCTCCTCGCGCAATCGTTCAACCTCCTCGCGCGGATCGTCGCCGAAGGCCAGCCGGGGGTGGGCGAGCGGTCGTACGCTCCGGGCTACCTTGGCGGGTGGGAGGGCGAGCTGGGACGCGAGGTGCGCGAGCGCGTCGCTCGAGGCGGCAAAGAGTTCCTTGAGGAGCAGTATTGGACGTACGTCGGCAAGCGAGTCAGCGCCAGCCCGGTCCAGGCAGGTCTCGGAGGCGATCCGAGTGTCGGCAACCGGGTTCGAGGCTTCGCTAGAGTCGGGCTCTACAAGGACGGTCGCTGGGGCGAGGGTGTCGAGGTAAGATGCATCGCTTCCATCTTCCTGCTCAGACTTCATGGCGAGTCCCTCGTTGACGCCCCTTCATCCCCTCCAGCTCGTCAACGCTCGGCCGCTCTACGCCGAGGTGTACTACCTCCTTAGGTCCGGCCACCCGCGCGAAGCGCTTGACCTCGCGCTGGCCAACGAGGAGGGCTTCTCGCGCTCGGGCGAGCGCTTCTTTGTCGGCTTCCTCAAGGGTTGGCTAGAGGGTGACCGCCGACTCACGCGCGTGCAGCAGGACCGTCTCATGACCGAGTACAATCTCCGCATCCGGCATGCCTCACTGCCGTCGGGCCAGCCCGGAGACCCGTACAAGCAGGCACTCTACCGGCTGCTCGGCCGCATCGATGTTCGCAAGAACGTCAGCGTTGCCCGGACAACCGAGGACTGGCTCTGGTTCCAGCTAGCATTTGTCCGTGAGGACAACGCCGGGGACGTCGATAGCTCCGAGGGCAGCGGTGGCGAGAGGTACGGCCTGCGCGACATGGGCCGGCTCGTCACCAAGTTCGGCGAGCGTCACTTTGACCCCAGGGGCGAGCGGCCAGTCTTCTGGTTCCAGGTGTTGGTGTTTGCGGGCGAGTTCGAGAAGGTCCGCCTCACACCGTTCCTGATCGTCTTTACTGGCGCGTTGACCGCTAACCCCCCCCCCCTTTCTCGCCGTCATCACACAGGCCGTCGCCTTTCTCTACTCCAAGCAGCAGCACCAGGTCGACGCGCTTCAGTTCGCCATCGGGCTCGCCTATTACGGACTGCTCAGGGTCCCAGCCAAGGCGGACGAGTCAGACGTCCAGATCTGTGCGTCCTGCTATCCTTACTCTCAGTCCCGGCTCCCTGCGTCTCACATCACCACGCTGACCGGCAGATTGTTTTCTGCCTCATCGCGATGTCGACAGTGACCTCGACCATCTCGCCACTGACGAATCACGAGACGTCTTCGCTCAATCTGGCGCGGCTGATTCAGCGACACGTCAAGCAGGTCGGGCGTTCAGACCCGCTCACGGCTCTGCAGTACATCTACCTGATTTGCCTCTCGGCTGATGCACCGACGCCGGTCGGCAAGGAACAGATCGCGCTCTGTCATGACGCGATCAGGGCGCTCGTGATGGACAGCGGCAGCTACGCAGAGCTCCTCGGCGACATCAAGGTCGACGGCTCGAGGATCGTGCGTTCCTGCCAAGTCTCCCGCCGCCAACGCGACGACCCTAGAGCTTGCCATCTAACCTTGCTGGTTCTTTTCCTTCACAGCCCGGCGCGATCGAGCGCGACATCAAGTTGGCGCACATCGCAGACGAGAAGGCGTACCTGCTCACGATCGTCAAGGCTGCCGCCGCCCGGTCGTCGACGCAGCAGAAGCTCACGGACGCCATCATCCTGTACAATCTCGCCGAGGATTATGACACGGTCATCGCCGTCCTCAACCGGGCCGTCGGCGCGTCCCTTGCCCAGCCCGCTGCCTCGACGCCTTCGGGCAGCGACGCGCGCAGCGTCGGCTTCGGCGGCGAGCAGGACATCAGCGCCTTGACCCAAGGCATCCTTCATCACTACCAGAGCGACGCGGCCAAGTGGGGCAAGGTCAGCGAGCGCAATCGCGAGACGTGCCTCGTCCTGTTGCGCTTCAAGGAAGCATTCACGTTATACGAGACGGGGCGGCTGGAGCACGCGCTCGAGGTCAGTCTTTTCTCGATGATCGTCGCTCTGTGCCGCAGTCGACTTTTCTCGCTGACATCTCCCCTCTTGCATGCCGTAGACGATCGAGTCGACCTCGCTCCTGCCGCTGGCGACCGACATTGCCTCCATCAACCGCCGCGCCGACGACTTCCGCGACCTTGACGAGCCCATTGCGCACAACTTCTCCGACATTCTCGTCGTCACCATGAATTGCCTCTTCAAGCTGCACCAGGCCCTCAAGGAGAGCTCGTATGGGGGCGAGGCTCGCCAGAGCGTGCGTCTCTCCCTTCCTTTCCCGCTTCCACTTGGCTTCGCTGCTGTTGTGCATCCTTGCTGATCTTCCTTTGCCCTCTCCGTACTTTCGTCCGCCCTGCCACGTCAGAAAATGGCCGAGTATCGGAACAAAGCGCGCCACCTCATCTGCTTTGCCGGAATACTGAGGTATCGCATGAGCCAAGAGGTCTACCAGCAGCTCACGCGGCTGGACGCTTTCTTCTGATCCCATGACCCTTCGACTGCTTCGTCTCATGCGCGGGCAGCGGCGGAATCGAGGGAAGGCGAGGGCGTAGGCGTGTTGAGCTCAGACTGGCGCAAGGGACATGTGAGGCGTTTCAGCCGAGCTTCCTTCTGCACGGCTGGCTGCCCCGAGGTCGAAGACGGGTTCACCCCGTGAGCACTCGAGCAGAGCGCTGAAAGGGGGAGAAGCACGTGAGCATCGATTCAACCCTGGCCCGCCCGCCGGACTGACATCTCAGCAGCGAGCGTCCAGTGTCCCGCCATTGGCGCCGCTGCGCTTGCCTGCTCGCTGCGCACGCGACGCGTTCCTAGGCCTTTCAAGCCGAGCCTGGCCCATCGCCCTGGTCTCTGCCGCCCTCTGACTTGCGGGCGTGCCACGCGACCCCAGCGTCCCTGGCAGACTGATTAAAGTACTCCCTAAAGGACGTCCCAGCCGGCAGTGGGTGATCTCGTCTCCACTGAGCGAGGTACCTATGCCAAGGCTCAAGCCTTGCGACGCGCTCAAGCTTTGCGGCGTACAAGGAGGGGCCATCGCCGCCCGTGACAATAGGCAGGCGGATGGGCTTGCGGCCGAGTGTCTCGACGTCTTTGGCGACGTCCTTGGCCAGGAGGAGCACGACGTAGCGGAGAGACTTTTCCCTGCCCGCTGGCGACTTGAAATGAGCGGCAAGCCCATCGACAACGGCGTACCGCAGCTCATGCGGGCACTCGGCAAAGGCCGCACGGATGGCTTCGTCGTAGAGAACGAGCGGCGCGCGCTCGCGCTCTTTGTAGGCCTGCAACCGGACCACAGGGACGAGCGAGGGTCAATCATTGCTTCACGGAAGGCGCGCGCGAGACGCAAGAGAATCGCCCCTGACAGGCAGCGCGATCCCTGGGACGGTCGGACGAACCTCTTTGGTCGCCGCGTCGAGCGCGTTCCAGGCTGCCTCGCCTCGGCGGTTCACGTCGGCTTTCATCTCTTTAGGGGGCAGCAGCAAATTCTGCTGGAGACAGGCCTCCCGCTTGAAGATCGCTCGCGCTCCTTCTGTCTGAGGTCTCGTCGGCAGCCGCGCAAGGAGGGCGCCTGACGTCCGTGAACGGGGGGGACCGACCGGGTGCGAGCGGTGCAGGTCAGCCGCAGCACGCAGGACGGCACACGAACGCAGGACGGCACACGAACGCAGGACGGGAACAAGGTGCACGTACCAATCTCGACCTCGACAGCCTGCATCTGGGCCGTCGCCTTGGCGATCGCGGCCTCGTACGCCTTCGTCGCAGCTCGATACTTCCGTTCGGCCCCCTTCAAGGCACGCAACTGGGAGGGGGAGTGTCCCCCCCACTGCATCACCCTCGCGAGCGACGCCTGCGTCTCCTCAGCCGGGAGGTCTGGTGCACCTCTCGCTGGCGGCAACGAGGACGCGTCCAATTCAGTCTCGTCGACGGCTGAGCAAGCGAGCAAGAGCGTGCGTAGGGGAGAAAGTCGGCCGACAGGTCAGCGAGGGAGACAGCTCGCTCAATGCGACGGCCAATCAAACGAGACTCACGACGCTGCTGAGCCTCTGAGGGCGGTCTGACCTCGTGGGCGTCGGGCGAGCGACTGCTGAGCTGGTGGACGCCGTCGTGAAAGCGCTGCCTGGTAAAGGCGGATACGCAAAGGGCGGAGGGGCCGGGTGTCGGGCGTGAGGAGGCCGTCGGGCGCCTGGTGCGCCGCCCGAGACCTGGCGGCGACGGCGAGTTCGGGTCGAGGGACGTTGTCGTCAGCAGCCGACGACCTTGAAGCTGGTCTTGAGAGCTGAGGCAGGGACGGACCGCTAGACCTGATGGCGAGCAGACTGAGTGTAGCCGGCATGAGTGGCGAAATGAAGGAGGAGGAGGGCGACAAAGACGGAGGAGCAAGAAGATGGGTCAAAGCGGCAGGCGACCGAGGCAGTGAAAGAGTCTGGCGATTTCACTGCAGGATTCCCTTTGAGATCGAAACTTGCGCAAAGGGGATGTCCGTTGGATGAGGGGCGTGCGCACAGGAGCAGGAGGGGCAGGTGGGTCTGTGGTGTCGCGAGCTCAGTCGCGCTGGCCCCGCTGAAGTAATAAGCTCGAAACAAGCCCCGACCGCCAGGGCGGGGGGCTTGCGAAAGAGCAGAGCGTTTTGGCAGGAACCTCCGCGCGCAGCCGCTGGGGCGACCTCAGACCTTCGCGCCTTCCCCCAAAATGATGTCCCCATTTGCAGATGAGACCTTCATACTGCACAGATATCATCTCTAGGTTCTTGGCTAGCGATCTGTGCAGGTCTCGATAATATCAGGGCCTCACAGCGGTCTCGACGAGGGTCGTATGAGGAGGGGTTTTTCCTTGTCGGCGTTCGAAGTTGGACGCGCGCGGCGCCGCCTGGCAGGACAAGCGGCGCCGCGCTGCGCCCAAGTCTTGACCGCCGACGTCCACCTGCCGAATGCGCACATGACCATAGCCCCTCGCGCGCACATCCGGAGCAGACGAGACTTGCTGGAGAGGAAGCCAGGAATTTTCTGGGGAACCGAAGGGTGTTCATAAGTTCTGGGGAGGCTTGGGGGACATCATTTTGGCGTTTGAACGAGCTCGGATGACCCTCCACGCAGGGGAGTCGCGGAGCTTCACGCCAAAAACACGCCTTAGTTTACACGCCTCCCTTCGGCGGAGGGAGGCGTGTCCCACGCTTACGCTGAAGGCCCGCTCTCACTTTCCCGCAGGCCGACGGACGTGTCGCAGACGCCAGCTGGATAGAAGGGCCCCAAATCGTCTCAACCACTCCAACGCGAGAAGGCTAGATCGACTCTTTTTGGCCAGACGTCTCGGGCCGCCAGGAGGATAGTTGAACCCCTCAGGAATCCGCTTTGGCAGGCTGAAGGCACGCTGGAAGGGGGCGAGGGGGCGCTCTGCTCATGGTATCGTTGCCATGATTACGCTCACAGCCCGCGAGCGAGAGAGAGGCCGGAGAGGGCGACGACGACGTCGATAGGCAGGCAGCCCGCCTTCAGGCTGACCCTCCCCCTCCCCCTTTGAGAGATTGCAGAAAGTCTTGTCGAGAATCCCATTGACGGGCGCACCAGCGCTGATACGCTGTCACCTCAATCGTCCTCCCGCCCTTCTTCCACCGGTCGACCCGCTCACGCTTGAGGTCAAGTAAACGCGTGCGCAATCAAAAGCTATACTCAAAGGCGAGAGCGACAGCGCAAACATGCAGATCTCGCTCCCAATCGGTCAAAGCCCTTTGACGGCTTAGACCTCCTCCTCCTCGCTTTGCCGTACAGGCTCATAGCCCCGGCCCGTCGATCCGCCGCTACCACCGCGACTCCGCGCGCCGCCTGCGACGGAGAGCGAGCCGAGCGTTGGCAGTCCCATTTTAAGCGACCGCCGCGGTCTGGACAGGGTAGAGGTGAGGAAGCATGCGAGAAGGTGCAGGTGATGCTTGGTCAGTCCATTTTGCAGAGGATGGGCGGGACAAAAGAGCGAGAAGGACGTACGTCGTCGCCCAACCTCCGGGCGGGATGTCGTACAGCTGCCGATAGTCGACACCAAGGCCACCTCCCATTGTCCAGAAGTCAAAGCAATTCTGTAAGAGTGGTGGGGAGGTGAGAAGGGAACGGGGTTCAGCTTGCTGATGCGCGGCCTGCTTGATAGGACGACAGCGGTCAGCGGGTGCCAATGGGCTGAGCAAAGCACGCACCGATAGCATGCCTTGGTCGAAAGGGTTGGCGTCCTTGTTGGCCCGTCGAAGTCCAGCCGCCGCTTTGCCGCGCGTGAACTGGTCCAGTCCGAGGATCTGAAGCAGGAACGTGAAGCGACCGCGTGCAGCCGCATGCCGATGACCAGCAAGAGCGCCGGCTGCACCTCCACCCCCTGCGGAATGCAAGGGTGGTCGGGCGGCAACGCCGTCCTCGACGTCGTTCGGGTCGAGCGCGATGGCGCCCTCGTCGAGCGCACCAGCGCCCATGCCGCCCGACCCTGTCGCGGCCGCGTGGGACTGCATCGCCGCTAGCGCGCCGCTCTGGTCTCGAAGGCTGGCGCCCCCGCGGCCGCCCATGAAGCCGTACCGACCCAGGTTGGACACCTCGAGCGTCGTCATCTGCCGGCAGATCTGCCAGACCTGGCTGACGAGCAAGATGACCGTCCACGACAGCTGCAGGGTAGCCCACGCCGTCACGACGAAAAGATGCGTGTCGTGCCCGGACGCCGTACACAAGGCTGCGGGAAGGATGCACGGCGCGCCTGTCTCGGGCGTCCAGGTTGGCGCGTTCTCTTTGAAATCTGAGTTCGAGGGAGCAGATGAGGATTCAGCGCCTTGAGCCGTGCAGCTCGGCAGCGCCATGGGAAGCGAAGGGAAGACAAGGCGGTCGTACAGTAAAAGGCCAGCGCAGCAAACGACGATATGCCGCTGACGAGGGTGGCGACGAATATGAGGAACTCGCGATGGTTGCCGGCGCCAACGGCATTCCAGACCCAAGGGCAGTAGCTGAGGGTGAAGAGGAGTGAAGAAGAGGATAAGCGAGCCGGTGTGGTTGCATTTGCGAACATGAGTCAGTCAATTGACGCACTGATCGAAGCGCGCGACGCAGCGGTCCGTGATCCGGCAATGCTTGGATCGCAGGGGCTTTTTAACCTACAACAGAGTGCAACAAGGTCAGCTTTTGCTCGACGATGAAGAACGAAGAACAGCATCACGAACCATGTCGACGATGTCAAATGTCATACCGTTGAGCTTGCCTTCGCTCGTCAGCTCCTCGATCGTCTGTTCGGGCAAGCGGGAGGGGCTGTCAGCTCTGCGCAAGTCGCGGCCCGGCCGGCAGAGCAAAGAGCGTGCTCTGTGGCCGAGGGACATGGTGGGAGCGAGCGCACCTCCTTGATCTCGGCATCACCCGACGGAAGGGGGACAAAGCCAGGGTCGAGCGTGATGGCCCGGTAGAAGCAGCACGCGCACACGACGAACGAGCAGAAGAAGACAGTGTTGAGCACGGTGTTCCCGGGGGTATCTTGGAGACGCAAAGAAGCACGGCGGCCGTCAGCGATTCCATCGTCGGGCGCATGGGCGAGCAAAAAAAAAAAAAAAAGAGGACCAGACGCCTACCCACAGACAGCGCGCGTGAGCCAGCACTGGCCGACATAGAACATGCTCATGGCGATGATGCTCGCAAAGTAGGGGGACCGGGCGAGACTATCGCCCGCGCCGCCGTGTTCGAGAACGACTCGGGTGATGATCTGTTTTCGAGGGAAGTAAGGTCAGCCTTGACGTGCTCTCGAAGCGCGGCCATAACGGGCGGGACGAGGCATGAACGGGACGGACGTGGTGAGTGCCGTAAAAGACGCCGAGCGCGAACAGCGGGCCAGAATACCACGGAAAGATGGAGAGCAGGCCCGAGATGAGGGCGAACGCGATGGTCGGAAGCGCGAAGATGAGAACGCGTTGGGTGCGCTAGGCGAGGGCAGAAGGCGAGGCAAGGCCCAGCCGTCAGTTGCAGAACCGGACAAGGTAGGGCAGTCGATTCCTACCCCCGCACCTCTTGGAACCGGTTGACTCGAACCCTGCCGTCCTTCCACCTTCCTGCCTCTTCGAGCGCACGCTCGTAAGCTGCTTCGCTCTTGAGCTCCCGCGCCATGTCCCTGCCGGTCTTGCCGCTGTCGTCCTTGGCGTCGAGATCGGCCCCTGCCTCGATCAGCCGCCGCAGGGAGACCTTGTTGCCCTTGACGACGGCCCAGTGCAGCGGCGTCAGGCCCGAGTTGTCGCGCGTCGTGACGGAGGCGCCATGACGGAGCAGCAGATCGACCGAGATGGCGTCGCCTGAGAGAAAGAGGAGGTGCGCGAGGAGCAAGCACGTGAATGTCGTCAGCCTGCGCTCGCTGGACGCAGCCCAAGCACGAACACGCGCGACCACGAGCCTTGGTAGGCGGCCCACATGAGGGCCGTGTGGCCGTCCGAGTCTTTGGCGTCAACCGCTACTGGTTGATGTAGGCAGAATAGGAGCGGCATGACCTGTGAATCCCCGAGCGCGCACACAAAGGCCACAGAAGCGATTCTCAGCATTACGGGTGCCAAAGAATGCGCCCAAGACGGCATAGAAATGTGATCCTGGCGAGCATCGGACGCACCATCGACGAGTGCGTGACGAGGTGGAGCGTGTTGAACCCCTGGGCGTCGCACAGGGCCGGGTCGGCGCCATGACTGATGAGCAGGTGCATTACGTATAGGTGGCCGTTGCTGGAGACAGCGAAGAGCGCAGACGCTCTCAGGTCAGCGGTCACCGTCGAAGCGAGGGCACAGAGGCGAGCTGGAGACGGAGGCGAGACGGACCGAGCGGCCCATTGGAGAGGCGTCGCGACGAGCTCGCCGCCGAGCGCATCAACATCGGCGCCGTGATCTAGCAGGTACCTGCACGCGCCAAGCTGCGAGAAAGGGCACGGCCGATCGTATGAGGCTCAGGTCAGCCAGGTGGACCTCTGTGGGCATGGCGAAACGGCCGAGGCGCGGTGACCGGTCGGCCGGCTGCGCCTTGGCTCGCTGCTGTCCGGAGCGAGCTGCGGGAGGCGAGGGAGCGAGCGCAGCCGCCGGTCCGAGCAACAAAAGACGATGTACCTGAGCATTGATGCTGTCGGCAACGGTAACAAGTGCAGATTCGGTCAGCACGGCGATAGCTGGAAGAAGGGCTCTGCTGGCCAGCTGGAAGCAGGCTGAGCCACGAGTCGGTAGGCGCGCGCACCTTGCCCAGTGCAGGGGCGTGACGTCCTGCTCGTCACGGTCGTCGACGGTGGCCTTGCCAGATTTGACCAGCGCGTCGATGGTGACGACGTCCCCACGCTGGGCGGCCGAGTGGATCGAGGGCTGAGCGGTCGACAAGTCGGAGGGCGAGCTCAGCTCGGAGAGACCGGGGAAAGCAGAGCAGCAGCGGCGCACCTCGTCCGGGGCAGCAGGGCCGGGCGGCGGATGAGCGGTCGTGGTCGTGGCCAGAGGTGGCAAGTCGGCGTGGGCGGTGTCGACTGACGGTCCTGCGGGCGAAGCCTTTGTCGGCGTGCCGAGCGGGTGAAACGCACTCATCTGCGAACGAGGAGCGGGTAGGGCAAGAGAGGTGAAGGGGAGAAGAGGAGGAGGCAGGGCGGGACAGGGCGAGGAGATGATGCGAGCAGCGACGGGACGCGCGCGCTTGCCTCCCTCGATCGCTGAGCTGACCAAGCAACTGCGACTGCCGTTTGATCGGAGCAGGGCGTCCGTCGGCCGTCCGTTCCGCGTCCTGCCAGCCGGCGGCATCGACCCCGCAGCCACTGGGCCTCCCCCTGCCCCCCTTGCTGAAGCCGACGACGCTTTTCCCTCTCTCGCCTCCTTCGACCACTCCAGACCTCTCACCCAACCTGCTCCCTCTCCCTTCACAAGAGACTTAGCGAGCCGAGGGTCCGTCGCATCCTCCTTCCGCTCGCTGCTGCTGCTGCTGCTGCTATCAGCCGCATCCGCCGAGCTGACTGGCTTGCCGCTCTCCCTCACGCCCGATCCCCTCCCTGCGCGCGCCGACCGCCGTGACCTCATCAGCCCAACCTGCCCTCTGCCCTCCTCCGCATCCATCCCTCTCGCACTTCCCCACGCCTCTCGCCCTTCGACCTACCGTGCGACCTCTTTGCTCGCCCCTGGATGCTGCCCGTCAACCGACTCGGCCCTCGCGCGCGCCTCACCCCGGCCAACCAGGCTCTGCGCCTGCTCCACTCGACCGCAGCCCGCCGGTCGTCGCCGCTGCCCCTTCCTCGCACCTCTCTCCCGCTCGCATCGCGCGCCTCGGCCCTCCCGTCCACCTTCTTCACCCCATCGTCGGCAGCTTCTCTCCACTCGACGCCGCCGACCCAGCTCCTGCGCGACCCGCCCCCGCCAGGGTCGGCCGAGGCCGCACGGCCTTCCCTCTGGGAGCGCTCGCCGATCCTGCGCATCCTCACCCGCCTTTGCTTCTCGTCGGTCCTCGGCCTCGTCGTCCTCACCGGGGCCATCCTCGGTCACGACGCTCTGACGTACGGCTCGCACCGCGTCGGCAAGGTCGATGTCCACCCGCTCGCCCTCAAGCCTGAGCGCGGCGGACGCAAGAACCTGCCCGTGCTCGCGCACGACATCGGCGAGCTCGAGGACGGCGCTGGCACAAGCGGAGGCCGCAAGGACAAGCCCAAGCTCATCATTGTCGGCGGCGGCTGGGGTGTGCGTCTCTTTTTCTCATGATTGCCCTGTTTCCATCCTTGCTGCTGGCTACTGCTGCGGATGCACGAGCGCAAAGGCCGAAGCTGACGTGTTCCCCACTCGGCGATGGCAGAGCGTCGGTCTGCTCAAGACGCTTCACGATGACGACTACAACGTGACGGTGGTCGCGCCCCAAAACTATTCTCTCTTTGTGCGTTCACCCTCTTTGGTTTCAGTATGTCGTGCCGCGTCTGACTGCTGACGGCTCATCTGAGCGTGATCTTAGACGCCCCTCCTGCCCTCGGCCACGGTCGGCACGGTCGAGGTGCGCTCGCTGGTTGAGCCTCTCCGCCGAACGCTCGCCCGTCTGCGCGGCGGCTTCATCCAGGCCAAGGCTATCGACATCGAGATGGAAGACCGCCTGCTTGAGATTGAGACGCCGGCCGGCGAGCGCGTCTACGTTCCCTACGACCGGCTCGTCATCGCGTGCGGCTCGAGCAGCAACACGCACGGCGTCCCTGGCCTCGAGCACTGCTTCCAGCTCAAGACGATCCCCGACGCTCAGGCCATCCGCCGCCGCATCATCGGTGCGTCACCTTCCTGCCCGATTCCTATTTGCCTGTCGCCCGAGTCACTTCATTCTCTCTTGATCGGTTCTTGCGCTGACACTCGCGTGCCCCATCCCAGACAATCTCGAGCTCGCGAGCCTGCCGACAACGACGCCGGAGGAGCGCAAGCGCCTGCTGTCCTTGTACGTTCTATACCCTTCACATGACTCCCCCAGCAGCGTCGTGCAGCCCCGCTGACGCCCTGGCTTTTCGCCCGCGCTCGCCGCCGCAGTGTCGTTTGCGGCGGTGGCCCGACCGGCGTTGAGTTTGCTGCGGAGCTCGTCGACCTCTTCAACGAGGACGCCTTTGCCTACTTCCCCAAGCTCCTGCGGTCCAACCTGTCCGTCTCGATCGTCCAGAGCCGCGACCACATCCTCAACACGTACTCGGAGAAGATCTCGGAATACGCCGAGAAGCGCTTTGCTCGCGAGGACATGCGCGTCGTCACGAGTGAGTCTCGCTTCTCTCTTGAATTGCATCGGCGTCATCAGTTGGAGACTCACGCCCTCCCCCTCGCTGCCTTTGCTTGCCTCCAGACGCCCGCGTGCAGAAGGTAACGGAGGACTCGGTCACGGTCTCAATCAAGGACCCCAAGAACCCGGACGCAGACCCGGTCATTGAGGACATGCCATCAGGCTTCACGCTCTGGTCAACCGGCATCGCGATGAACCCGTTCACCAAGACGGTCGTCGAGAAGCTGCCCAACCAGTTCCACCGCAAGGCCGTCGAGGTTGACCAGCACCTGCGCGTCAGGGGCGCGCCTCCCGGCACTGTCTACGCGATCGGCGACGCCTCGACCGTGCGTGATCTCTTCAGCCTTCCTCACAACCTCCCGCTGAGTCGCTGATCTCGACCCTTGGTCCTTCGCCTACGATCTGCTGGCACATCGCGACTCCAGATCGAGACTCGTCTCGTCAACCACCTGCTCGAGATCTTCGACGAGTGCGACTCAGACAAGGACAACAAGATCAACTTCGCGGAGTGGGAGAAGATGGCCGGCATCATGCGCTCCAAGTTCCCGCTCGCCGAGAAGCACTTCACCAAGATGTGCGTCGAATCTTCTTCGTCTCAAGGCGCTCTTTCGGGCGCTCATCCTGCGCAATCTGACGCTGACCTGTCGGCCCTCATCCATTCTTTGGACGTCGCAGCAAGGAAATCTTCGAGACGTACGACACCGACAAGGACGGCAACCTCGGCCTGAACGAGCTTGCTGACATGTTCCTTCGGATCTCGAACAAGATGACGACGCTGCCGCCCGTGCGTTCGCCTGAGACTTGCCTGGCTGCGCTTTGTCCTCTCGCGTTGTTCCGAGACTGAGGAGCGAACCCTAACGCGATGATGCTGGCTCTCCTCCTCTCGTCGACCGACTTCCAGACGGCCCAGGTCGCCAACCAGCAGGGCGTGTACCTCGGCAAGAAGTTCACGGCGCTGGCAAACGCGGGCGTGACGGTCCCTTCGACCGTCTCGTCCGACTACACGCTCGAGTCGGACGAGCAGACGTACCCGCAATTTACGTACAAGCACCTCGGCTCGCTCGCGTCACTCGGCTCGGCCGGCGCTGCCTTCGACCTCGACGGCTACGGCTCGTTCGCAGGAGGTCTCATCGCAATGTACGCCTGGCGCAGTATTTACTGGAGCGAGCAGACGAGCATGCGCACGCGGGCGATGCTCATGATGGACTGGGTCAAGCGTGGCATCTTCGGGTACGGTTTACCCTCTGTCCTTCATCCCGCTGTGCGCCCCGATCTGTCACGCCCGGCGACTGAGCTTCTCCTGCCCTTTCTTCCGCAGCCGTGACATCTCGCGCTTCTAGACTTTCTTTTCGAAACTCACCATGCTCAGCACCAGCGGCTTCACCAAACCCGCTCTAGACGATCACCCCAAACTTTAGATGTGTGTACCCTGCGTCGCTGGACGGCTAGACTGGTCCAGGCTATCCGCCGACGCGCAAGACAGATGGCCGAGCGGCGGAACGGGCGAGGGGAGGGAGGTCGAGGCGGACAGACGCTAGTACATTGGTTCCTCAGCAATTCTCACGGCCTTCATGACACTGCATGTTCAGCCTCAAAGGAAAGTACAGCCTGCCACGAGCGCTCTGCGAGCAGCACAGCGAGGGGCGGGTTGTGGGGAGGGGGGGGGGACGAGGTAATGTCCATGAGTCGTCCGGGGGTTCACGGAGCCTGCACTCGCGCACACAGGAAGCTGAGGTTGAGAAGGAAAAGGGGACCGTGCTCGCGCGTCTCTGGCTGGAAAGGGCCAGGCGGAAACGGCCCGGCGGGGCGAGAATGGTCGACGACACGACCGACACGACCACGACCTAGCAGTTTGCCTCCCTCGCCTTCATCCGACGGCAGCAACAGCGGCACACATCTTGCCAGCTGAGGAAGCGGCGACGGACTTGCTCCACGCACTTGCCTGGCCTGTCGTTTTCCTCCAGCGACGCTCGCTCCACGCCGTCCACTCGCCCTCCCTTCGACCCTCTCCTCTGGCTCGTCAACTCGTGCTTCGTTGTTCTTTGCCGGCCCCGACGCCTTCCCTTCGCATCCTGCCACCCATTCCTTGAAAGACTGCTGTACTAGCTGCTCGAAGCTCTTGCGGGTCATCATCATGTGGTCCCACATGCCTTGCTGTGCGTAGCATCCTTTGGTCTCTGTGCCTGCCTCGCTCTTCTGCTCGTCGACCTAACCCCTGAGCCGACCTGCCTCGGTTGCTCGCCCGTCGACCGTCCTCACCCTCAATCCTATCACCGACCCTCGCTATTGTTGCAATCAACGTCTTGCCTGCGCTCTGCATCCTCGTCTTCCCTCCTTGCAGACCGCCTCGTCCGCCTCCCGCGTGCGGCCGCCGCCCCGGCTGCTGCCCTCCCTTTCCGTCGCATCCAGAGGCTCGTCCACGACGGCAGCAGCAGTTCCGCACCTGCCACGACCCCGCAAGCGACCTCTAGTAGCCCATCTTCCGTCTCCGATGCAGGCGAGGACTGGTCGGACCCGGCAACGCCCACTCGACTCGATCAGATCCGAAGAGCGAGGCGGCAACGACGAAAGCTGGAGCGCGAGGCAACGGAACGTGTGTGCTCCTCTATCTCCTTTCTCTCCCCCTCTTTCTTTTCCGGCCGCGTCGCGCAGCAACCCGTTGGAAGTCGACTCTTCTGTCCTGGGTGCTCTGCGCGCGCCAGTCGGTCAAGGCCTGAAGCTGATGCCTGTTCACCACTCGCACTCGCCTGCAGTGGCAGCTACAAGAAAATTCCCGCAGGACCGCTACGGTCAGTTCCTGCCGATGTATGGGCCGACGAGACGGTCGGATGAGCTGTATCGGCCGCGAACTGAGCGTCAAAAGCGCTTGATGGGGTTGGAGGAGCAGCAGCTCCGGATCGCTTGGTACAAGGAGCAGCTTGGTTCGCTCGGTGCACTCATATTCTTCTCAGCCGAACCATCAGGGTTTCTGACAACCCGTCTTCTCTCACTCGGTTCAACCTCGCAGAGGCGTTTTTGGCTCGTCTTCCCAAGAAGCCCAATACAATCTCCGGCTACACGCTTTTCAGGCGCGAACAGAATCTCAAACGGGGGCCCGGCGTTTCCGTGACCGACTTGTCGCGCAGACTTACCGCTGCGTGGCGCGAACTCGACGAAGATGCGAAGGAGGTTCGTTCGGCCACGCCCTCTTTCTTCTCACTCGAAGCCGCCCTGCTGTCCGCTCCATCTGGCGCCGGTCTGAGCTGACTGTCACCGGCCTTCCTTCCTTCGCGTTCCTGCAGGAGTACCGCAAGCGCACGCGCCAGCCGCTCGTTGACTACTACGAGAAGCTTCGTGCGGTCAAGGCCGAGGTCCCAGTTCCGGTGATGGGCTATTTCACCGCCATTCTCGCCGGTCATCCACGCTTCAAGAAGGGGCTAGGCACTAGCCATCACCCTGAGATCTTGCAAGAGATCGAGGCCATCGCTGCCAAGCACAAGATCTCCCGCCTGCCCCGCGTCCGGAGGCCGATCGAGTACTATCGCAATCAGGTCGAAAGTCTGCGACCGTGGCTGGCGTTTATTCGACAATGGCACATCGACCACCCGAAGCCGGCGGACAAGACCCCGACAGAGCACCTGAGCCAGGCGATGAAGGATGCGTCGCACGCTTGGCGCATGCGCAAGGCGGCCCAGAAGCAGTTGGCTGACGCTTCGGCGGAGGAACAGGCACACCTTGCTCAAGAGGAGGTGGACGCGGCGAGGCCGCAAAGGCGGCTTGATCGGTCCAACACGGCCAAGGGGCATCTCGCCGTTCAGCTCAGCAGATCGCGAGCGACGCCGACGACGGCAGCGGCGTCCCGCGGCCCCGTTGCGCAGGGCGAGGAAGAGACTGCATAGGGCATCAAATCATGTTGCCTGGTCTCTGGAGGAGCACGACTGAGGAATGGTGGGGAGCGGGTCGAGATGCATGCCGCCTGTACCTTTCACCATCTGCGCCCATTGCTCCCACTTATGAACCATCGGGAAGCGAGACTCGCGAAGGACATGCCACTGAAGGAGTCGAGGCAGACCCGGTGCTGAAGGGTGGATCGTCGCGCCTAGTGAGGCCAGGGAGAGGATCGGTCGGTGGGGCATAAGGCGCGAGGAGACCGTCGGCGGGCGAAAGAGACGTCGGACGTCCGTTATCCTCTCGTAAGGCACGCCCAAGTCGCGCTGTGCCTTGTGAGCCTGCCAGGCCACGCTGACATCCTTCGAAAGCTTCTCGTTGCAGTCAAAGATGGTCGTCCCTTTGGCGTGGCGTCGTCCGGGCAGAGGTGCTCGGCCCGGTACTGGGCGCCAAACGCATCCCAGGATCCCAGGAACCCTTTCCATCTCGCTTGCGGGGCGCGCCGAGCGAGACACATCACGCAGTCCCCAAGCGAACTATGATCCCAATGGACAAGGTCAGAGGGAGCAGGGACAAAGCCGATGCTTTCAGCTCACGACTCAACATCGGACTCGACCAACGAAACGCAACTGGCGGTCGCGGAGGCCACGAAGCGGCAGAGGGTAGTCGCTTCGCAGCGTGCCGTGGTCGCGGCCGAACAGAAGTATCGAGCTGCGATGAAGGCGTAGAGGCCGCGATCGCCAAGGCGACGGCCCAGATGCAGGCTGCCGAGGTCGAGATTGGTACGTGCACCTTGTTCCCGTCCTGCGTTCGTGTGCCGTCCTGCGTGCTGCGGCTGACCTGCACCGCTCGCACCCGGTCGGTCCCCCCCGTTCACGGACGTCAGGCGCCCTCCTTGCGCGGCTGCCGACGAGACCTCAGACAGAAGGAGCGCGAGCGATCTTCAAGCGGGAGGCCTGTCTCCAGCAGAATCTGCTGCTGCCCCTTAAAGAGATGAAAGCCGACGTGACCCGCCGAGGCAAGGCAGCCTGGAACGCGCTCGACGCGGCGACCAAAGAGGTTAGTCCGACCGTCCCAGGGATCGCGCTGCCTGTCAGGGGCGATTCTCTTGCGTCTCACGCGCGCCTTCCGTGAAGCAATGATTGACCCTCGCTCGTCCCTGTGGTCCGGTTGCAGGCCTACAAAGAGCGCGAGCGCGCGCCGCTCGTTCTCTACGACGAAGCCATCCGTGCGGCCTTTGCCGAGTGCCCGCATGAGCTGCGGTACGCCGTTGTCGATGGGCTTGCCGCTCATTTCAAGTCGCCAGCGGGCAGGGAAAAGTCTCTCCGCTACGTCGTGCTCCTCCTGGCCAAGGACGTCGCCAAGGACGTCGAGACACTCGGCCGCAAGCCCATCCGCCTGCCTGTTGCCACGGGCGGCGATGGCCCCTCCTGGTACGCCGCAAAGCTTGAGCGCGTCGCAAGGCTTGAGCCTTGGCATAGGTACCTCGCTCAGTGGAGACGAGATCACCCACTGCCGGCTGGGACGTCCTTTAGGGAGTGGTTTCGTCAGTCTGCCAGGGACGCTTCGGTCGCGTGGCACGCCCGCAAGTCAGAGGGCGACAGTGACCAGGGCGATGGGCCAGGCTCGGCTTGAAAGGCGTAGGAACGCGTCGCGTGCGCAGCGAGCAGGCAAGCGCAGCGGCGCCAACGGCGGGACACAGGACGCTCGCTGCTGAGCTGCTGAGGCCTCAGTCCGGCGGGCGGGCTTGCAAGCTTTGGATCGATGCTGTCGTATTTGGATGCCGAGTGTGAAAGCAAGCGTGCGACCGGTCCACAGCGGCAGCCGTCTGGGTGGTTGGAGTGAGCGCTGCCGAGTTATAGATGAGGGCGGAGGGCTCACTCGCGAGAGGGATCAAGCAGCAGACGCGCGACAGTCAGGCTGGTCAATGGGCGTCATGCATCCGATCCCCTAGGTCCTCTTGCCCTGACTCCCCACCTCGACCGGCGATGGATAGCCAGCATCGCTCGACCCCGCCCACCAACTCTGCCCAGGCGGTCGGGCCGAGAAAGTCACGCCCTCCACTGCCAAAGAAAATGCCCTCGACCGCCTCAAGGAAATCCGGCATCCCTTCCACGGAGGGGTACTCGCAGAACATGCGAAGAAACGGCAAGACGTGCGAGCGGATGTGTGCAGCGGAAGGCGGGAGGAGGTCGTCGTTATTGTCGAGACAGCCCTTGCCGGGCGACGCAGGAGGAGACCGGACAGATGAGCCGGCATGCATGGAAAGGTTTCTGGTTTCGCTGGGTGATGACGTGTGTGAAGGAAACCAGCTGGGTGAGAGACCAAGCGTATTGGGCTTTGGCCGGCGACGTTGACGCGGGATGAGGGCCGAGCTGCGCCACCCGCCCTCTTGGTGTCGCCAGATGAGCTCGAGGATCTGGAAGCACATCTTGGCTCGTCCGGCAAGGCCCGTCAGCCGATGCTCATAGCTTGTGGAGAGCAGAGGAGGGAGGAGACACACTGGGAGGGTGATAGCCATCTCCTGGAGGTCTTGCAGATGCGGCAGGCCAGCGCCGTCGTACGCATCGCGCGCGATCCGATGAAAGGTTGTCAAGCGCCGGATGGCGGCCGAGGGGAAATGAGTCTGCATGATGAGAAGCATCGCCTCGAAGGGCAGCAGCTCGTCGTAAGGGGAGGCGAGGTGGGTCGGAGCGGTGGCGGGCAGCTGGCACGGGACGGGCTCGGTCTCGCGCACTCGCCGTCGGGCGGCCAGTTGCGGTGGAGAGACCTGCGGCCGCTCCTCGAAATCGTCCTCCATGTCGACTTCGCGTCCTCCATCCTCTGCAGGATGCACGCCGATGCTGTGCAGGAAGACATGCGGATTGGACGGCGGCTGCGGGTCGATGGTGGGCAAATTCTGAAGTTCAGCCCGAGCCATCAGGTTGCTGTCCCGCGTCCACAGCAGCAATCTGGTCCCGAGGGGCGCTCGTCGAAGCGTGTCGACCGCTGCGGCAAGGATGAGGCCGTCGTTGTCCTCCATCTTGTAAGCGCCAGAAGGGGAGAGATGTCAGAGACAGGAGCGATGTTGCCGGTCGCGGCCAGGGAGGGAAATTGGGAGAGGTGAGTGGGAGGAGGAGCGGAAACGGACGGACCGCGTGCTGCGAGTTCATGTCGAGCTCGTCCCCGACGAGCAGACCTCGACCGATGCCGTGCCCACGCTCGAGCCGCTTGACGTCGACCAGCCAGCGCACAGCGCGCTGGGCCAGATCGCCGATGGTGGGCCCGCCGCGCCGTTCGGCCGGCGCCGTCGACGATTTGAGCCCATCAAGCTCGCGCAGGACTGTCGACGGGACGAGGAAGGCAAGGCCCGAGCTCGAGCCGTGGGATGAGACGAGCGCCTGGTGGACCGACTTGAGGACTGCCAAGTGCGATATGAGGACGTTTGTATCGATGCAGAGGATCGTCCCGGGTGCACTTCGATTTTGCTGAGAAGCGAAGGATAGGCCATGGGTCAGTGCGGGCTCGTACCAAGGTCGACGGCTGCTTGCGAGCGGTCAGGACTTACGCTGACGCCCCCGAGAGCCGGGCTCCAGTCGCCAACCTTCCATCCAAGCTGCTCGAGCCGGATGCCATTGTGCGCGACGCGCAGCTGCGTCTCCCAGTCGATGTCCATCCCGAGCGACGCCTCGACAAGCTCTTCTGCCGGCCCGCCAATGAGCAGGCTGACGGGCCCGTGCGCGTCCGCGTATGGCGAAGGTGGGACCGGGTGGCTTTCGCAGTAGGCGGGCATGCCGAGTCAGAAAGAGGAGCCGCCCGACGCTCCGACAAGACGCGTCTTTCCAGAGAGCCAACCTTGGTCCGCAAAGGGAGGTCGATGGGGGGTCGGCGAGGGCGTTTGACAGCAAGGAGGGCGTCGAGGTCGAAGGGGCCGAGGTGGCTGACTTCCCTCGCTGTTCGACTTCGCGCGCTCGGCGTCGGAGTCTTCGCGCTGGGACCTTCGACGTCGGGCGGCCCGAGGGCGTCTTCGCCTGGCATGCGATCGCGGTTTGCTTTTGACTGGACTCTTAACCTCATCGCCGTGGGTACCGTCAGCAGCTCGCTGTAGAACCTCTGCACAAGCGGTGGCCGCAGGCGCTTTGAGAGTCGAGAGGAGATCAAGTTCTGCAGGAAGAGTGGGGTGCGCGCGCGAGCGCGTCGACTGACACAGCCTGGCCGCCCGTCGCAGCGCCCCGCCGCAGCGTTTCTCGTCCCCCCTCGTCCCTTTGCTTCGCGTTGATCTGCTGGTATCATGCCGCTATCAGCAACGGTCCGGCTCGAGCTGTAGCTTTGCTCCTCCTGCAGGCGACGAGCTCGGCGGACGACTCCCGCCCGGCGGCAGACTGTTGGCGGCTGCGCGGCGATGGCACCATCGCGCTGCCGCCCTCTCTCAAAGACCCTCGCTGATGAACCTGGCCGTCCGACTTCATCCTCCTTGCCACTCGTTCCTCCTTGCTGTCTCACACACGATGCTTAGTCTTCGCTCAGCAGTCGCCCCGCTCGCCCGGAGAGCCGTGGCCGGATACTCGACCCTGCCCGCCCACCAGAGCGCCGTCAATGGTTTCGTGGGCGCGATCGGGTACGTTCAACCCCCCGCCCTCCGAGCTCGCAAGCTGAGGCTCAGCAGCGCCGCCCTCGAGTAGAGGACCTGCCCTCGTTTGACTTTCAGCGGCTGACTCCTCCTCCCCTCCCACGGATGCCTGCTGGATGCTCCAGAAACACGCCTCTGGTGAGTTGCGACGCTCGCAGGCCTGATCCGGTCCTTGCTCGCCCCCAGCCCGCGCCTCTCGGGCTGACCGACGACGAGATGGTCTTGCAACCCCGCTCGGCCTGCAGATCCGCCTCAACAAGTTGTCGGAGCAGACTGGCTGCAATATTCTGGGAAAGGCTGAGTTTCAGAACCCCGGGGGGTCTGTGAAGGACCGCGCGGCGCTGTGGGTCGTCAAGAACGCGGAGGAGCAAGGTGCGTTTCGTCTGGCTGGCGGTGCTTCGCAGCCGCCTGTGCTTCGCCTGGCTCACGCATCAATCTCTTATGCTACGACAGGCCTCATCAAGCCGGGAGGTACGATCGTCGAGGGGACTGCCGGCAACACTGGTATCGGTCTTGCCCATGTATGCCGAGCAAAGGGCTACAAGTGCGTCATCTACATGCCGTCCAACCAGGTGCGCTTCCCTTCCTTCGTCTAGGCGTTCAGTGTCCACCTCGGCCTCTCGCCATTCCGGTCGTCCCTGACGATCTGCTCGATTCTTTCCTCGCACTCAGAGTCAAGAAAAGATTGACCTGCTCAAGATGCTCGGCGCCGACGTCCGACCTGTCCCTGGTGCGTCGTTCTGCTCGCGGACGCGCCCACATCCCCTCTTGCTTATTGGCGGTCTCCCTCGTCCTCCTGCATCATCATCGCAGCGGTCGCCTTCAGCAACCCCGAAAATTACAATCACCAGGCCGCGCGGTACGCCGCTTCGATCGACAACGCAGTCTGGACCAATCAATTTGACAACGTCGCCAACCGCCAGGCGCACATCGACTCGACCGGCCCCGAGATCTGGGCGCAGACCGGGGGAGCACTCGACGCCTTCACCTGCGCGACGGGCACCGGCGGCACGCTTGCCGGCACGACGCGCTTCCTGAAGGACGTCAGCGGAGGTCAGGTCAAGTGCTACCTGGCCGATCCGCCCGGCAGCGTGCTGTTCAAGTACCTCGAGGAGGGCAAGCTTGAGCGCACTGGCGACGGGTCCATCACGGAGGGCATCGGACAGGGCCGCGTGACCGAGAACCTCAAGCCCGACGTCGCGATTCTAGACGGCGCGGTCCACATTCCTGACGCCGAGTCGATCGCCATGATCTACCGCGTGCTTGACGAGGAGGGCCTGTACCTCGGCGCGAGCTCGGCCCTCAACGTCGTCGCCGCCGTCAAGGTCGCAGAGAAGCTGGGCAAGGGCAAGACCGTCGTCACCATTCTCTGCGACGGTGCCTACCGGTGCGTCCCCAGCTGCTGGCCTGATCTTCCAGGCGGCTTTCCCCCGACGCTGACGCATTGGCCTCCCTTGCGATCCCAAACAGCTACCAGACGCGCCTGTTCTCCAAGTCGTGGCTCAAGTCGAAGGGGCTCACAATCCCGGAACACCTGCAGAAGTACGCCGTGCTGGACTAGAAATCTGATGCCCACTCGACCAAAGAAGATCCCTCGCTTGGGCCGGTTGCATCCCCGCGCCCGCTCGCAGGACTGGCCCAAGTCGATAAATCATCTTCCAGCGAGTCCCCTTGCGCTTCTAGCCTGCGCACGATGTCGACAACAACGTCCTCAGACCTTGTCGTAGCTCGCGCCGCCAGCCTTACGCAAGCGGACGACAATTTCGTCCTCCTTGAGGTCAGCCGGCGTCGACGCGTTGACCTGGATTGAGAAGGATGAGAAGATGCGCTTGACGTCGGCCGCGTGCACCGAAACCTGCGAGAGGGGAAGGCAAGTTGGGCCATGTGCGCGCGCAGGCGGTTCCGAGTCAGTCGGCAGAGCGAGCGAATCCGTGATGGCGGAAAAGTCAAACGCACCCTCGCGCGGCGCATAACCTTGACCCTGCAGCACAGCAGCGAGGGGCGAGGAAGGGGGGGATGGAGAGGCAGAGGCGCAGCAAGTCTGTGTCAGGTAGGCTGCCTACGCAAGGCTGGTCAAAAGACTGGACGCACTCCTCTCCGATCCAGACGATCAAAGCGAACTTCTCCCGGAAAGACTCTTCGTCGTTTGCGTACCTGGACAGCAAGCGGGAGAGGCGAGGAATGGTCAGGGTCGGGCGCTCCGTGCGCGCTCAGTCTTGCGCAGGAGCACTCACTTCACTCGCACGTAGCTGATTGACCGAACAAGCGTGGCACGTCAGTCTCTAGCGGGCGCATAGATGACAGTGCACAGTGGGCTGGATACACACGCGAACGAAGCGTTGCCCTTGTCAAACTTGGGCGTGAGCTCTGCGAGGCCTCCCGAGCCGGTTGCCGTCACGGAGAGCGTGTTGCCCTTCTCAGCTGGGCAGATAGATGGCAGGACGAGGGGCGTTGAGCGTCAGCACCGCAGCCGGCGTCCTTGAGATTGGACAGCCTGCCCCCCCCCCCCCTATCAAGGGTGCAGGCTAGACGACTGTTCGGTCGTCCAACAGCTAGGCGGGCTGCGGTCAGGACGCAGGCAGGTGCTCAACTGACAGTCATAGTCGATCAGGACCCAGTTGGTCTCGGTCTAGTGCCCCCCAGGAGGAACAGCCGCGCGGGTCGGTCAGTCCCTGAGACGTCGAAGAGGATCAGATCCGAGAGCGACACATGCGCACCTTGTCGTTCCGAATGTCGTCGTAGGCTGCGGTCGAGGTCGAGACCGAAGGCAAGGGGCAGAGGACGGCAGGAGGGCGTCAGCATGCCGCCATCACAAAGAGGCGGACAGGATGCGCCGAGACCCGCGTGCAGCGCTCACCCTGTTGAATCTCTGGGGCGTCGACGTTGGCCATTTCTAGGGAAGGAGAGGTAGCTCAGGAGGGCAAGCGGGGCGGGCAGGTCGAGGCGAAGGGAAGGAGGAGAGCAAGTCGAGGCGGGTCGAGGAGGGAGGGCAGGCGACGGTACTCCCGGCGGACCAAGCGGCCGAGGGTCGCGCGCGCGTCCTTGTTTCGCTGCCGCTCAACAACGACGCGCCGTCTGAGCAGCGGCGGCCACATGCGCTCTCGCAGCTCGCTCTTTACCCTCGCGCTTGCTGGCAGCTACTAGTAGGCAGGAGTGCGACGACAGATCTTCCCTGGGTCTCTGCGGCATGTCCCCTTGCCCTTGAACGAGCCAGATCTCGAGGCGGGAAGGGGGCCCAGGAGCCCGCGCGCAGGGTGGCGATCGCTCGTCGACCGGCTCGCGCGACGGCGATCTGAGCGTCCTCGCTCCTCTAGGAGGTCAACGCGTCAGGAGAGACGGTACGGTCAGGCTTCAGGAGTCTGCTGAGGCGCTTGCTGCTGACATGCTCCCGACCCTCACCCCGACAACTCCTCGACGATGCCCTCCACGACAGCCGAGTCGTCGTCGGCACGCAGGCTATCGCGCCCCGGCCCTCCCCTTCCGGTCAAGCCGCCCCACCTCCAGCGCTTGTCCTTCCCGCAACGGCCCCCTTCTCATGTCGGCTCTTTCGACTCGTCCCATCAGGCATCGACCGCCTTCCTCGAGAGCGCGAGGGAGAGCAGGCCGGCGTCGACGGCTAGTACGATCAAGGAAAGCTCCTCCGTGCGGCTCAACGACGGCGCCAGCCCGAGCGCGCAGTCGCCGACGAGCTCGGCCGACGACAGTTGGGACGAGATCCCAGGGGAGCAAGCCTGGGTGCTGTGGTCGTTCGAAGGTGTTGCCAAAGGCGAGCTGTGGGTGCCTGCTTCTCTCCCTCTGAGCCCACTGGTTTACGCTATGCCAAGAGTTGACTTGGAATCTCCACTTCTCGTTGCAGGTCGTTCGTCGGCCAGCATGAGAGGATCGAGATCCTCGCGCACCAAGTTCCACTGCCCGGTGGTACCTCCAGCTCGGAGCCCGGCGCGACGAGCCTCGGCGCCGGCTGGGCTCTCGCTCGCGTCAGGTCAAGAGAGATCGGGCTGATCCCGCAGTCGTACGTCACAGTGCGTTGTGCGCGCCTATCGGTCCCCCCTGCGCAGGTGTCATGCAAGGGAGCTAAAGCCCACTGCCATTCTTCTGCTGACAGTATGAGGACCCTGCCCTTCTAACACCGCCAACGAGCGACATGCTGCCCAAGACGATCGATATCGCCTCGCCTTTGATCCAGCCTTCGCCCCCGCGCCCCCCGCCAGCGGCCAGCGCGCCAGTCCCTCCTCCCCCAGCTTCGCCTCTCCAGGCGCAAGCGACCGGCACCGAGTACACCCTCAGTCGCATTGTCCGTCAGTCGCTTTTTCACGGCCGATCGATCAATCGCTTCAGCAGCTTTGTCGTGAATGGTGCCGAGGCGTGGATCATGGACGGGGCGCCCGGGCCGGCCCCAGCTGCGGACGACGACGGAGAACGGACGCCAACGATGGGTCACCTTCCTAGGCTGAGGTCGACCGACTCGGACATGAGCGACGACGTGTTCAAGGCGGAGGCGACGTCACGTGGTGTCAGCCAAGCTGATCTGCACTTCGTCGACGTGCGTTGGCCTCCACGACTTGTCCCTTTCTTGCGCAAGCAAAGGACGCCTCGCGCTGAGACTCATTCGATCGACCCCCAGTCAGGGCCCTCGTGGAAGGTCAAGACGCCGCCTTTCAAGATCGACATACATAGCCCGCGCAAGCGCAAGAGCATGGTCGGCCTGTCAGAGTATACAATCTGTGAGTTGCCCTCGCCGCCCGCTTTTCAGACTTTGTTTTGGTCACGCGGGCACGCGCTGACGCTTTGACACCATGCCGCGCTCGCAGACCTCATCACGTCGGTCTTTCCCTCGCAGGACGAGGCGCCCGATTCGGTCCCGGAGATCACAGTCGAGGTTCGCTTGACGACATCAGGTCTTGACTGACGCCTGGCACAGCTGACCTGCGCCTCCTTCGTCTTCTAGCGCCGATTCTCGAATTTTGTCACGCTCTCCAACCACCTGAGCAAGAAATTCTCTGGTCTCGCCATTCCGCCCCTGCCAGAGAAGAACCTCACCGGCCGCTTCTCCGCCGACTTTATCGAGACGCGCCGGAGCGATCTGGAGCGCTGGATCCGCAGAGTAGCGAGGCACCCAGTCTTGCGCTACTCTGATGCGCTCGTCGCCTTCCTGGGCGAAGAGCACGAGGAGGTACGTCTCGCGTGATCTGGTGTGGGGCGCAGGGGGTCTGACACTCAGCCTGCCTGTCCATTCGCGCAGGATTGGGTGCGCATGTGCCCTTCGCTCGAAAAGGACGACCACGTCGGGCCGTTGTTCTATGCCAAGTGCGTTGTTGCGAAGCCGTTCTGCCTCAGCATGACGACCCATGGCCAACGCTCTAACGCTCGCCGGCCCTCGCAGCATCTTCCACCCTTCCTTCAACATCGACCTCGAGGACGCTCAGGATGCCATCGACCGCTTCGAGCACCACGTCGTTGCCGCCGACCGAGGCATTCAGAGCCTGCGCGACACCTTTGCCAAGCTGCGCGAGGGCGAGAAGGGTGCGGACGCCACTATGCCCACTTTGCGCCCATTCACGTCTGTACCGCGTCCTGACTGACTCCGTCCATGGCCTCCCTTGTCTCTCGACAGACCGCGCCAATCTGCATCGGCTCTTTGCCCTGCACATGATCGCGCTTATCAGATCGAAGCGGCTCGGCGTGACGACTGCTGTCACTGACGGCGACTCGGTCGACGACCCCGAGGACGAGGACCGCAAGGGCCTGGTCAACCTGGACGGCGCGTGGTGCTTCAAGGACGACTGCAAAGGTGAGCTTTCGTGTTCAGTTCGAGACCTCTCGCCGGGTCAGAACTGACCTGCCTCTCCTACGACCCGATCCAGACTGCCTGCGATTGACCAAGGCCATGCAAGGCACCGCCCAGACGATCGCCGACGTCGCCGACCTCGGTATTCAGCATGTGAGGGCGAAAACACCGATCAGATCTGCTCCCCGTCGTGCTCCGCTCGCTGACCATCATGTCCACGACAGGCAAACACAGCGCTTCTGAAGACGCAGGAGACGCTCAAGGACGTCGCGCACCCGGGAAACCTCTACGCCGTGCGTCTGCGAGCCTGTTGTTTCTCCACCCTCGCTAACTTCCGCTGACCCCCCCCCCCCTGCCTTGACGCTGCGCAGCCCATCGTCGAGACTCATCGAACGACGGTCGCGCGCTACGCCGATCTGCTGGGCGAGGCGGACATGCCGTCGGACGACCCAGACAAATGGATATCGGCCCCGATGGAGGCGGCAGGGAGGTGCGAGACGGTCCTCAATAGCACACTGGCCGAAACCCAGCAGTACCATGACTCAAAGGTCGCCGACTTCACTGAGCTTACGGTCAGCTACCTGGACGGCGAGATAGCACACCACCAGGCGGTCCTCGCCAGGTTGGTGGCCGCACGCTCAACTCTTGACCAGCCGCAGTACGACGCGCTCGCGAAGAGCGGCCCGGCCCTGCCGTGCAAGCTGGACGATGACATTGCGCATCCGGCACGCGCCATGTGGCCAGATTTGCGCCAGCCCTCACCTCATGTCCGTCCCCGTCCGTGTTCCCTCCTCTTTCGCATACCTTCATCGACTGACGCCAGCCCGAGTCACCCACGTAGCTTCAAGACTCGCTCGTCCGGCCAATGACTGCAGCGGCTTCGGTCCTGAACGACTCGGTCGGCCTGCTGTGGCACGCTCTGCCGACCACCGGCGGTCGACGGCTCAGCCGCTGGCTCTGGTGAGGTGGTGCGCTGAAAGCGACCAGGTCAGGTCAATGCGATGCTGCGTACAACATGCATACCGACCGGTCGCGAAGCAAAGGGCAAGGGCGGAAGGGGAAGGAGAAGACTACGATTGCTGGAGGAACTCGAGGAGCTTGTCCTTGCCCTTGGCTTTGATCAGGCCGCGCTGGAGGAAGGAAGCGGTCGCCGGTCAGGAGCGAGCACGCGCAAGAGACCGCAGGCGCTGCCAGGTTGCGAGGCTGCCCACTCACGATCGCACGCATCTGGATCTCCTCGTCGGCCGAGGCAAGGTCGGCCGAGAGGCTCGACTCGGCGCTCAAAGCGGCATGCCCGTTGAGCGACGGCGGGCCGACCACCATAGACGGCACGCCTTCGTCGCCAAAAGGCTTGGGTTCCGTAGCCGAGCCGTTGGCGGCGACATCTGTCGCAGGCTCGTCGGGCTTGGGTGGCGACCCCGACCCGGTCGAGCGCGACAGACGCAGGATGATCTTCTTCGACGGGGACGGCGGCGCTGGCGGCAGCGCAGTCGAGTCGAGCGCCGGCTGCAAAGAAGATGAGGCAAAAAGCACGAACGAGGTCAATCTTCTGTAGGAACAGGTCAGGGCGCGTCGGGGTGAGGACTGACCGAGAGGATCGTCGCGTCAACAAGCTGCGAAAAGGAGACGGGGAACTGCAGAACGCGCGAGAGTAAGATCGTCAGCGTGTGCAGGCAACGGCGGAATGACGCTTACAAGCGAAGGAACCACGAACCGCAGGCACTGCGCGCGTGCTGCCGTTAGCCACTGACTCGCCCGCGTCTGACCTCAGCGACGACAAGTCGGACGAGGATGCGACCGAATCGCTATCCGACTCACCGTCCGACTCGGACCCGAGCGACGTCAGGGGCGAGACGGATCGGTTGGCAAGCGCCTTGGCGGCGCTTGAGACCGCCGCCTTGGAAGACAACACCTTGGTCGGGCGCGGCCGGCCAAGCACCTTGCTCCAGAAGTCGACGATAATGGAGGCCTCGGGCACGCGGTAGCGTTTGGTCGAGAGCACGACGTCCTCATACTTGACGCGCTCGACCGCTGCCGGCGCGGGCAGGATCTCGACGTGGCCGTTGTTGAACTCGCCCGGGCCGGCAACGTCGACGAGAACCGTGCCCTGCTTGGGCACTCGCGATTTGGGCTGCGAAGAGAGGAAGAGAAGGAAAGGACTAATGTCAATCAAGCTCGGCGGTCGACCGAAAGCGCAAGAAGAGCGGCGTGGACGCACCATGACGTGCTCAGCGTGGTTGGGACACATCCACTTGTGCGTCACCTGCGGAACGGCCGTCATGGGCGGGTCGAGGCAGTCAAAGTGCCAGTGCAGAGTGCAATAGTCGCACGAGATGATCTTGCGCCATCGAGAGACCTCGACGCCAATACGCCCGCTCAACGGCGCGGCGTGCAGCTCGGCCGCGCCCTCAAGCGGCGCCGCAGAGCCGCAGCACTTGTAGCAGAGGACATCGAGGCCCTTGGCATCCTTCAGGCGATGCAGGTCGCGCTCCTCTGCAAAGCCTTTGCGACTGTCACATGATGGAGGGAGGAGGACGAGCTGGCGGCGATCAGCGAGGGGATGTCTGAGCAGCGGTGGAACAGGTGAGGACGTACTCGGCCTTCATTGGTCGGATCCGGTCACCGTCGACGTACGAGCCGTTCGGGGCGACGGCGACTAAAGAACGCGAGAAAGCGGGTAGTTGGTGGTCAGCGGCGCTCATGCGACAGCAAGATATGTGTGCCGGCCAGGCAAGCTCACCTCCTTTGAAGTAGGCCTTGACCTCGTTGGGCAGCTGAAACTGGGCAGGCGACGTCTCCTCGAGCTGCGCGATGAGCGGACCAAAGATGGTCTGCTGAGGCGGCGGTGTCGGAATGTGTCCCTAGGCAGGAGCGAACCCCACGTTGCGAGGAAGCAAGGTCAGGTGTGGCAAATCGGGACGAGAAGGGGCTCACGATAGTCGGCGACGCACCTGGGCCATGTGACAGTCACGGCAGAACCAGAGGCTGTCCTTGTCGGGCACGCTGTCGTCGTCCATTGGCGGGTCGAGGCACGTGAGGTGGAACGAGTGCGGGCAACCGTCGCAGCAGATGAAGCGGCCCTTGCCTTGGCAGACCTGGCAAAAGTCCTCGTTCGGGACAACCTTCTGCTTGGCGACGGCAAGGGCGGGGAAGGGGGGTGCGTCAGCACTGCAGAGCGAAGCAGACCGAACAGAAGCTGGCGTGGCAGACTGACGTTCTCGCCGCCATGGACGATAGCCTTGCCCTTGCCCTTGGGGTCGCCTGGCGTGCCATCTGCGGCGACAGCCAGCGCCAGCGACCTGCTCCGGCCCTCGCTTTTGGCCGCCCGTTCGGTCGCGACCGCGGCAGCCGACGTCTCGCCGAACGGCGCGAGAGGTGTCGACTTCCTGGCCGAGCCGGTGCCGTAGTAGCCGCCGTCATCGTCGAGCGCGGGCGTGCCAGACTTCTTGCTGCTGAATGCTCGGACGCGGCGCGGGCGGGGCATGAGGCGAGGTCGGGCATCGTTTTCGCGATGCGCCGGCGACAGCGTTCGAGCGAAAGCGGGCAGACAACGAGCATCACGGACCGTGAAAGAGGAAGAAATCAATGAAGTGCAAGAGCGATGCCGTCAGCCAAGCAGGTTTCGGCCGGTCGCATGAGACGAGGGGGCTGGCGATGAGTACGTGTGGGGGTGGACGGTCGGGGGCTACGAGCAAAGAGCAGGAGCAGACGCACCCAAAGCGAACGCCGCGCCTCTTGGACAAGCGCGCAAGGCCTGCAGCGCCAGCGGCCGATGCTGGGGACGAGACATCTGGCGCGAGGGTGCTGCTCGAGCCGTCGTCATCGGCTGGTAGCGACCTTTTGAGGTGGCTCCTGCTGCTGCCGCCGCCCGTCGCCTCGGCAGGCCGAGCTGCGGCGGCCGGCTCGACCTCGGTTGGCGGCGAGGCGTCGGCCATCAGGACATCGGGCGCGGGATGGGCGTGGTCTACTTGGATACCTTCCATTGGTTCTAGCTGAGGGCGAGCGCGTCGAAAGTGAGAAGCGATGCGGCAGAGGGAAGCAAGCGTTGGGGGGCCGGTTGCGGCGTGATGTGTGTGGGCTGAGGAGTCGTCCGCCGACGTGCGCAATCCACCAGTCTGAGTGCGCGGAGGAGCGCGGAAAAAGTTGCGCAGGATGGCTGTCAGCGCACGGGACGACAAGGAGCAGCTGTGGGAGGCGGACGTGCGTCGTGTGATAGTGCGAGAGCGGAAAGGGGACTGGGCGCGTTCAGTGAGTGGGCGTAGAGGAGGGAAGGAAGGGCGCGCGAGTGCCGGCTCGACGACGGTCGTCCCTTGCACCGACAGCGCCGGCCAAATCCTCAGCACTCAGGCCCGCCCGTCCTCTTCCGCTCACAAGCTCATATCTCAAAGCAAGGACGTCGGTACTGGCGGACGAATGTGGTGGGCAACAAGAAGCTCAAGCTTGCGCGTTTCTCAAGGGCGGCAGGAGGGCGCGGACGCCGGCCGAGGTCGAGGCGTGCGGCGCAGAGCCGGCATGGGGCAATCTGCCCCACCCTCTTGCCGGATGAAGCCCCTCTACTGGCTCTCTCGCTGCGCTCGCTGTTCAAAGCCACCCATGCGTAGGCACAGCAGCGTCGTCCGGCGACAATGCTGAGGTGTCCGGGGCGTGGACGCCGTCGCAGCCGCGGTTCGCACAGCCCTGCCCGCCAGATGATCCCTCCAGCTGTCTGAGGCCGACCGTGAAGCGAACGACGGTGAGATCAGGCAAGACTTTTTTCTTTGATACCTGGAGAGCGGGGAGACAGGTATGAGAGCGTCAGCAGTTTGGCCCCGCGACGAAGGGGGCTTCTGGCGACAGGCAAGGGGACACTCACAGTTCGCTGCACGGCCTTAGAAGCCGGGCACGAGGTAGTCTCCGAACGTGCGGGTCAGGATGATGGCACCGGCAAAGAGGGCCGTCGAGACAGCAATCCTGTCGAGGTGCGACAACTGTCGTCAGCGAGCATGGCCAGGGCAAGGAGCGAGAGCCGGTGACACTGGTCGCTCGGAGTCGGAGGGATGCAGCTGCCGACAAACGGCCCACCGCCTGTCGGTCTTCGGCCCCCTCCGAGCCAATCCGACCGACGTCCTGCAAGAGGACAAGGTGAACGCACTTGACGTTTCCGGGCGCCTTCTCGGGGTTGGTGATCTCGGACCGCCAGAAGGCAGTGAAGGGGTTGGAAGAAGGGGCGTCGGCGCCGCCTCCGATGTATCTGTGGTAGTCCAGGTACGTCAGTCTCGAAGATCAGCGGACAGAACGGGGTTGGAAAGGAGGGAGACGGACCGCTTCTGTGCAGGACGTCCGGACATGGTGAGAAGTCTTGAGGGGACTGAAGAGGGCAGGGAAGGAGAGGAGGGTGGTCGGGGTCAGGGCCCACAGGCAGCCCAGCCCGGCCGGTGGAGCTGGCCGCCGCCCGCGCGAGGTTTCGAGCTGGCTGGCGCGCGGGGCTGGCGAGAGATGGGCCAGGCGCAGTGCCCGAACAGCAGCAGCAGCTGGCCACGACCCACAAACCCTGACCCTCCCTTTCCTTCGACAACCCGTCACGCCAGACGACACCAGAGCAGACACAGCGAGGAGAACCCTTGGCCAGACTGAACGGCCACGACTGGCCTCCAACTCGAGACTGGGCCCGACTTGTCAGTCGACCGACCGGCCAGCCCTCTCTCCTTCGCGTCACCCACCGCTCGACCAGCTCCCGCGTTGACCAGCGACGAACCTTGACTTTCGAGCAGGACGAGGGCGGCATCACGCAGGTCCTCGTGCGGCACGGCATCCGTTGACTTCTCACACACACATTATGAGCTCCGAGCTCGGCGCGAGTGGCGCCCCTCAGACCATCTCGCCCGCGACGTCCTTATCCTCCCCCCGCCTCGCCCGCCCCGTCGCGCTCGACCGGCCTGCCTCGCACGGGTCGATCCTGTCAGTTTCGACGACATCGAGCTCGTCAACGAGCGGCGGCGGAGGCTCGGGCGCAAAGCTGCCCAAATTCCTCCTCCGGAGCAGCAGCAAGAAGGAGGCCAGCGGCAGCAGCAGCAGCAAGAAGGCCGACAGGGGCGGCAAGCTGTCGAGCCGACGCCGCAAGTCGGACGCGAGCCTGCTCGACATGCTGCCATCGACGGCCGAGGGCGCCGTCGAAGGTGACACCAACGATGCGGCCCGCCCGAGCGTCACGACGACGAACGCGTCTCGGCGAGGCATCGGCGGCCACTCGCGTCAGTCGACCGTGTCCCAGATCGACTTTGAGCCCGAGGAGATCCTCGCCCCGGCGTCGACGAGCCAGCGCGGGTCGGTGGCCTCGCTCGACGATCAGGCCTTCCCTGTCAAGCCGCGCAAGACGAGCAGGACCAAGACTCTCAAGAAGAAGACGTCCAAGCTGTTCTCGACCAAGGACCGGTCGTCGTCCAACGGCGCGCCGACGACGGCCGCTGGGGAATCGCAGTCGCCCTCTCTGGAGGCTCTGCAGCAAGATTCCACACCTCGCTCGGCCTCGCCATCTTCCACCGTCTCGTCCGACCCAATAATCGTCGTCGACCCGCCCCTCCGCGGAATGTCGTCGCCGCCGACCAGCATGCGCCGGCCGAGCAAAGACCAGCAGCCGCGCTCGAGGCCGGGCTCGACAGCCAGCACGGACTCGACGTACCACCAGCAACAGCTGTCGGTGGGTGGCTTCTACCAGCAGCCGGCGCAGCAAGCCGGGTCGGCTGTCCGCATCCAGGACATCGCGACCGCCATTCCGAACCGCCTCGGCGGGTGGCTTTCCAACTTCCTCCCATCCCACCAGCAGCCGTCCTCCTCGCCTCCAAGCGCGCTCAGCAGCAGCCCTAATAGCTCGACTCCGATCCCGCCCAGTCTGCACGCTGCCAGCTCCCCGCCGCGCCAGCACGGGGGCCAGCAGCAGGGCCAGCGATCATTCGTCGCCGCCGCGCGCGAAAAGGGCGCGCTCACGCGCTACTTTCTCGACTCGGACGCCAAGAAGCCCGAGCGCAACACCGAAGCCATCTGGATCATGGGCCGACAGCATGACGGCTGGCGGGCGAGCGAGCAACTGCAGCAGCAGCACTCAGATGGAGGATCGCCCGCCGAGCGACCGAGCGGCCTGCCCCAGCCGCCGTCGTCGCACGTCGCTGTCGGCTCACCGCAGCGCAAGACGTCTGCCCCGTCGAACGCCCACTCCAGCTCAACCTCGCCCGGCCGATTTACAAACCTCTTCTCAGCCAGCTCAATCTCGCTCATCGGCAACCCAAACGGCGACGACTCGTCGCCGCGGCGGGACAAAGGCAAGAAGGAGGATGTCCGTTGGCCGGCGGATTGTGAGCACTTTTCAGCCTCGTGAATTCGTCTCGCCCGGTGTTCTCGATGCGCTGACCACCAGCGTCTTCGCCGCCGCAGTCTACGAGGACTTCCGCACGTCCGTCTGGTGCACATACCGCTCCCAATACGCGGCATTTGCGGCGCTGCCGCCGCCCTTGCTCGGTCCTCCTCCATCGGCGTACGACGCCGACGGCCTGCCGACCCCGGCCTTCCTCGCCGCAAGCAAGGAGCACGTCGCGGTCGAGCCGCCGATCCCGCGCGTCCAGTCCGGCTGGGCGTGGGTCAAGAGCGGCGGCGGGGCGGATGACAAGGGTCTGACAACCGACTCTGGCTGGGGATGCATGCTCCGGACCGGGCAGACACTGCTCGCCAACGGTCTCATCCGTCACCATCTCGGCAGAGGTAGGTTCTCGCTCTATCTGACCTACTGCGTCTCGCTGCAAGTGTGCTGACGCAGAGGCACGTTTGCTGCCGTCCTGCAGATTGGCGCCGTCCCGAGACCCCACCGACAGCCGATTCGCCGCCACAGGAGATCCTTGACTATGCGACCTACGTCCGGATATTGTCGTGGTTCATGGACGATCCGCTGCCGCACGCGCCATTCTCGGTCCACCGAATGGCGCTCGTCGGCAAGCAGCTGGGCAAGGAGGTAGGCGAGTGGTTCGGACCGAGTACCGCTGCCGGGGCAATTCGCACGCTCGTCGGCGCCTACCCGTACGCCGGCGTCGCCGTTTCAGTCGCGTCCGACAGTGTCATCGTCAAGTCGGACGTATTTGCCGCGTCCCAGTCAGCGCCTGCCGCCGACGCAGCGGCGTCGCTCGGCCGCAAGTCGGCGGCGGCGGCCAAAGCAACGCCCAGGTGGGGTTCGCGCCCCGTCATTGTTCTCGTCGGCATTCGCCTCGGCCTCGACGGTGTCAATCCAATCTACCACGAATCCGTCCGCGACCTCTTCACTTTCCCACAGTCGCTCGGGATCGCCGGCGGCCGGCCGTCGTCGTCCTACTACTTCCTTGGCTTCCAGGGCGACTCACTCATCTACCTTGACCCCCACCACACTCGACCCGCCGTCGTGGCTTACTCTCCTCCGACGAGGGAGGAGCTGCTCGCACGCTCGATGGCTGCTACCCAGGTCGCTGCTCCAGCGAAGCCTCGAGGCCCGTCGGCGCTGCCGTCGGTCGAATCAGCCTCGCCCGCCTCCTCGCCGGACCTTTTCAGCTCGCCTCCGGCTGCTCGGTCGACACACTCCCTGCTCTCGACCCGCCGGCCGTCTCCTTCGCCGTCCCGCGTGATGCGCGCCGACAGTCCCGGTTTCTCGCCCACTCCGGCGCACCGTCCCTCCCCTTCGCCATCCCACGTGGGCCTCGATCCGCTTGCCCAGTGGTTCGCAGGCGCCTACTCTTCACAGGCGCTGCAGACCTTTCACTGCGACAAGGTCCGCAAGATGAGCTTCAGCCAGCTCGACCCGAGCATGTTGCTCGGCTTCCTGTGCAAGGATGAGGCCGATTGGGATGACTTCCGCAGCCGCGTCGCTAACGTGAGTCTAGCTACGCCGACCCCCTGACCCCTCGCTTGCCCTTGTCGCTGACCTCCAGCTCTTGCTTCACTCGCAGATGCCGCACGCCATCTTTTCGATCAGCGACGAGGCCTCGAGCTGGGACGACGACGACGACGTCGGCCTCGAGAGCTTCTCCGAGACGGACCCGGAGTTGGCCAGCAACGCGGACGAGCGCGAGTCAATCAGCGGCTCACTGTCGCGCCCCTCTAGCGACGCGCTTGACGACGACCTTGGCCCGATCGCGACCGACGAGGGCGATGCCGAGCTCATTACCAAGGAGGAGGCCACTGTCGGCTCGCCGTTTGCCAAGCCGCAACTGCACCACGCGCGCATGGCATCCGTGTCGTCCGTCGTCGCGCACCCGACATCCGAGGCTGGTTCGAGCCAGGCGACGCCGCAGCATCTGCATGGGCCGTCGCATGCCTTGCGGCCGATCTCTGCTCCGGCGACAGAGCGCCCTGTCAACCCTCGGGCGCTTGGGTCCGAATTTGAGCTGCTCGACGATGACGACTGGCGCGCAGCCGAGTCGGAGGACGCACTCGAGGAGGCCGGCGTCGATCCAACCCCCGGCTCGCCTGTTTCCAAGCGGCCTCAACGGCAGACGCTGGCCGACCGGCTTCAGGCGTCGACCCTGGCGTTCCCGTCCCTCAGCAAGGGCAGCGACGACAGCCTCAACGGCAGCAGCAGCGGCACGAATGGAGGACTATCCCCTGCGCCGCCGCCGCGCACCAAGGCGGCCAGGGGAGTGCGACTGAGGCGCACGGCGGGACGGAGGTCCATCAGCGGAGCGACGGCGCGGCCGTTGGGTGGGGACGACGTGCCCGAGGGGCCTGAAGGGGACGAGGAAAAGGACGACGACGACGACGACGACGACTGGAACGACCACTCATGACTGCTATCTCTCTCGGACCCTCTCTTTTCCTCCCTCTTCTCCATGTTATCTGTCCCTTCGATCCGGCGTCCCGAGTGCAAGCGGTTGAGAGAGGCGTCGTGAGATTCACGACGGCGCTCGGGTCCGAGCGCGCGGCGGAAACAGCCACTGCAGTCCTTTTGTGCTCAGCCCGGTCCCCTCGACCCGGCCTTCACCTCTGCCGGCGACCATTTCGACGTCCGGGCTCCAGCCCGTCTTGTAGCTGCCAGCTTCTTCCACGCTCGGCCTTAACGTCCCGCACCTGGCCTCCACGCTCAGACTGTCCTGGCGGCAGCCTCGCCACTCCTCGTTCAGTGTCTGAAGGCGCAGCATCTCTTGGACACCAGCAGCTCCAACCGCCTTCCTCCCACGCTTTCCTCGACTTCAGCACCTCCTCTTCGCTTCAAGAACTGAAAATCTGGGAGCTCGAGGATGATGTCCCACCCCAGGACGCGCACCTCAACCTCTCCGTCGGCGTCGTTGCCGTCGGCTCCGCCGGCGACGCTTGGCCTCCCTCCAGTGCTCGAGTGGCAGTCGAGCGACGTCGCCGTGTTCCTTACCTCGCTGAAGTGCGGCCACCTCGCGCCGGTATTCGAGCAGAATGACATCACGGGCGACGTGATCCTCGAGCTCGACATGTCGCACCTCAAGGAGATGGGCGTGACGCGGGTCGGCGACCGCGTCCGGCTCCAGGTCGGCCTCAAAGCTCTCAAGAGCAGCACGCTGGCCACCGCCGCCCCCGCCAGTCGGCACTCGGTCGGCCTGCGCGGCAGCCCCTCGATGTCAGGCGTGCGGACGGCACACGACGGAGCCAAAGCCTCTGGGCCGGCGGTCAAGCTGCCTCGCTCTGAGAAAGGCGAGCCGACCGAGCCCCTCCGTGCGTCCAATCAGCACGTTCGCTGGGCGCCGCTGTCGCACAAAGTGCGCGCCCAGCGCTGCCGACGCTCAACTCTCGCTGACTTGCGGTCCCTCACCTTCCGTCTTCCTTCCTCCATCTTCTCTTGCGCTTCACAGGCACGACGGCAATGCATGTCCGTCAAGCCTCGTCGCAAGACTCGCGCTCGAGAACGTCGTCCAGCAGCTCGGGCCATCGCCCAGCGCCGCTCGACATCGCGCAGAACCCCGTGCGCGATCCGCGCCTGCCGCAGGCCTACCAGCCGGCAGCGAGACCTTCAGTCCCTCGGTCGGCCTCTTCGGGTGCCATCGCCTCCCTCAGCAACTCGATCAAGTTCCCCCCGTCAAACTCGCCCTACGCGCCGCGACCGCTAGGCTCGCTGCCTGACATTGCGACCCCGGCGCTGGCCAAGCGGCCCTCGCGCGACGCCTCGCTACGGCCGGCAGGGCCGCCCGCTCTTTCGCCGTCGTCGTCTTTGGCACCACATCCACGGCAGCCTGTCATCGCTTCATATCAGCCCCACGATGCGGATTCTGCGCCGCAGCCATCAGGGGCGGTCGGCCTGCCCGCCAATCCCAAGGTCGCCGAGCTGTCGACCGCTTCGGCGGGCGGATCGTTCACGGAGCACCGTGCTTTGCGTGCCCTGGAGCGCGAGACCAGGAACGGTCGACCTTCTACTGCTCCCGGTGCGAGCGGTGTCCACTCGGCTCCTCGGCTCGCTCCGCCTGCGAACGGACACTCAGCGCCGCCCAAAGGCGCGTCGTCCGTCGTTCTGGGCGTCAATGGCCGTCCGACGCCGCTGGCCACCATGTCTTCCCACCCGTTCGCCACGACGCCCGCAACACCTTCCTCGCCGTCATATCCACCCCTATCCTCGTCGTTTCCTTCGTCTTCCGAGATGGCCGGCGGCTCAACCGACTCGCTGGCATTAAGCGGAGGCGGTGGTCCGTCTTCGTCCCAGATGACGCTCGCTCCGTCGAGCTCGACTATGTCGCTCCGGGCCACGTCCTCCCCAGCCCTGACTCCGTCTCTCGAAGACCTCAAGTACAAGATCGTCAAATTCATCAACCCGGAGGATGGAAACACGCGCGTCGTCGACGTGACCGAGTGCAGCGGCGGGTGGGACATCATGGAGAAGGTCCTGCGCAAGTTTGGCAAGTGGCGCGAGGGCGGCAGCGGCGCGCGCGGGTTCACCGAGGCCGACGAATCGGACGACGACGAGGGCAAGGGCGGTGTCGTGCTTGACGGCTGGGGCGTGTACCTCGAGGGCTATGGTGGCGAAGGCATCGGTAAGTCGACTTGCGGTCATTCAGCAGGGCGTCCATCCGTCTGCTACCTTGCTGAGTCTCGCCTTCTCCTCCTCATTACCCAGGCCACCCCCTGACCGAGAAGGAGCTTTTGTCGGTCTGCCATGCGCCTGTCGACTCACCCGCCAGAAATCGCGGCCTCACGCTCAAGCGGGTCAAGAAGCTCGGCAACCGCAAGCAGGTCGAGCGTTTCTTTGGCGAGACCCTGCCGCTGCCGCCGTCGCCTACCTCGCCGACCTACTTCGCCGCTGCGGCGACGCCGCGGGACCCGTCATCGATCAAGGGCGGCCTCAGCGCCGGCGCCAAGAAGATGAACCGCGCCAGCACCATCAGCATCATGGCGGGCCTCGGCGTCAGCGGCCTCAAGCAGGGCAGCCTGCCGCCGCCGCCCGTCGTCCAAGCGGCCCCGCCCGCCGCCGGATCGACCGCGCCAACCACGCGTTCGCCTTCGTCCGGATCGTTCCTCATCAGCAAAGGTCGCAAGATGTACAACTTCTTCGGCCACCGCCCGCCATCCGAGCTCATCTCGACCCACTTGACTGAGTACTTCCCCAAGGTGCAGAAGAAGGTCCTCGAGCGGACGGCGCGCAACTCGATGATGCGTATCACGCCGGAAGACGGCAGCGCCCGCGGGAGCTGGGCGACCGGGGGCGAGGACTCAACAAGGCTCAGCTCGAGCAGCTTCGGCGACTCGATTGCCTCGCCCCGCAAAAAGCGCGTCAGCCAGGGTGCCCGCAGCGTCGCCTCGAGCCTGAGCGGGCCCAAACCGACCAACCTCAACCGTATCTCGTCCTCACCGCCGCGGACTGCGATCCCCGAAGACGCGTCGGAGGACACACACGGGGCCCTACCGCGGGTCTCGATCTCGACCGACGGTGTCTCGGGGTCCGACTCGGAGGCCGACTCGGTCGCGTCGCGCCCGCCGTTGCTACCCCCGGTCGACACGTCTGCTGAGTCGTGGTCGGACTCGCTCTCCATCTACTCGCCGAATCTCATCGCGGCCGGAGATGCGCTGCGACGGCCGTCAATCACGTCCAACCGGCCAATGAGTCTGCTGTCGCAATTCCGCAGGAAGAAGGACACGTCCGACACGGCCTCGTTCTTGACCGTCGACGAGATCACGGCCCACGTCGACAGCAAACGCTCGAGCCAGGACTCGCCTGTTGCGGCCAATGAGGACGACGTCGAGGTGATCGAGGACGACGAGCTCGATGGCGACGCAGAAGACGCCGACGTGACGACGCCTGCCCCACCCGGCCGCAGGTTCTCGCGCACGTCGCGGCTCGACCGCGTCATGTCCTATTACGAGAGCAGCCGCGGTGGCTCGGGCGACGAGGACGACTTTAGCGAGGAGGAGGATGACGACGAAGAGGACGAGGCCGACCTTGATGACGACGACGACGATAACGACGACGAGGGCGGCGAAGATGCGGAGGACGAGCAGGGCAAGGCGTTCTTGTCAGAAGGAGGTGAGCAGCCAACGCTTTTTCTCCTTCTGTGATCTCTGCCGCGGCTCGACTGACGCCCCTGTTTGCTGCGCCGCCAACTCAGGCAAACGCTCTTTCAAGTGGATCAAGGGCGCGCTCATCGGATCGGGCTCGTTTGGCTCGGTCTTCCTCGGCATGGACTCGAGCAAAGGCCTGCTGATGGCTGTCAAGCAGGTCGACATCCCTTCCGGCGTTTCGGCCAACGAAGAGCGCAAGAAGGACATGCTCAATGCGCTTGAGCGCGAGATCGAGCTGCTCAAGGAGCTGCAGCACGAGAACATTGTCCAGTATCTCGGTGCGTGCTTGCTGCTGCGTGCGACGCACACCGCGCGCGCCCATCGACTGATTGCTGACCCTGGCGGTCCCTCCCCTCAGACTCCTCGATCGACGCCAGCCACCTGAACATTTTCCTCGAGTACGTGCCCGGCGGGTCCGTCACGGCGCTGCTTTCCAACTACGGCGCGTTCGAAGAGGCGCTTGTCCGCGTCTTTGTGCGGCAGACGCTCCGGGGGCTGGCGTACTTGCACGACAAGGGCATCATTCACCGCGACATCAAGGGTGCCAACATCCTCGTCGACAACAAGGGCGGCATCAAGATCTCGGACTTTGGCATCTCCAAGAAGGTCGAGTCGGGTGCGTGCCGCCCCTGCTCATCCTGCGTCTCGCAGTTGTGGTGGCCCTGGCTGAGTCCGCCTGTCTCACGCACGCAGACCTTCTCGAGAACACAAACAATCGCAAGTCGCTGCAGGGAACCGTCTTCTGTGCGTCTCTTCCTCCCCGCTCGCTTCAGGATCCGCCTCGTGCTATGCCTCGCTGACCCGAGCTCCTCTGTGCCTTGCGCTCGCAGGGATGGCGCCCGAGGTCGTCAAGCAGACGGCCCATACGACCAAGGCCGACATCTGGAGTGTCGGCTGCCTCGTTGTCGAGATGCTGACGGGCCAGCGGCCCTGGGGCCGGCTCGACCAGATGCAGGTGATGTTCAAGGTGCGCTCGGCCCCTCGCTCTGCTCTGGCGTCAGTCCGACCCTTGCGCTCTGCTCACCATCATCTGACCTCCCGTCCTCCTCATGCGCTCGCTCTCGTCCCTCCCAGATCGGCTCGCTCAGCCGACCAGAGTTCCCGCCCGACATCACGCCCGCGGCCGAAGACTTTCTCGACCGGACGTTCATGCTCGACTTTCACGCCCGGCCGACCGCGGCCGACCTGCTCGCCCACGCGTTCATCCGAGAGGACCTCGAGCTGGCATAGACTGCCGTGCGCTCTCCCCCCCCCCCCCTTCAACCGTTTTCCCTCATCTTGGCGCCCTCCCTTTGCGGCTGTATCTCTCACGACCCTCGAATATACGACCTGAATGAATGATTTCCGCCCCTTCTCCCCGCTCAAGCTCTCGCCCGTCCCGCGTCTCGACAAGGTGACGAGCGCATCGAGATCTGCAAGGGTCCTTGGATCATTCGCCCGCCATGCGCCGCGCGTGGGCGAGCGTCGGGCTCGTGACCTGGGGCGTGAACGAGCCGCCGTTGCCAAAGCTGACGGTCCCGCCGGCGAGCTCCATTGACGGGTTCCAGCCCTGCGAGACGAACAGGCGCAGCGGCGAGGGGTCAGTCCGGGCGAGTAGCAGGGGAAGGCGATCAACGATGGGAGGGGAGGGGAGGGGGGAAGAGGAGGCACGCACCGGCAGCAGGTGCGAGTCAAAGATGCCCGTGTTGGCCGGCCAAATGGCCTCGAGGTTGAGCCCGCCCTCAGCGCCGTTCAGGGCTGGGTCACTGCTGCCCCACCCGCCCGCGTCGGCCCCGCCAAACGTCGAGTAGCCGCCGCCCGAGGCAAAGTCGTCGCCCTCGGGGAACGCTCCGCCAAACGCGGTCGTCCAGTCGGTGAAGACGGGGCTCGTCCCCTCGGCGGCCGACATGGCGCCCGTCGCTGGCGGGGCGAGCGTCGGGTCGCTCGCGGTCGGGACGGGCGAGCTCTGGCGCGTCTGGAAGCGCGAGGGGGCCGGGTAGGGCGTGCTCGGCATGCTGTTGGGCCGCGACTCGGTCGACGACAGCAGCGACCGCAGCAGCTGGGCGTGCAAAGCCGGCGTGTGGTGCGCGTTGATGGCGACGTCCTCGAGCACCTTGACGGCGCTGTGAACGGCCTCGAGGATCTTGGCCGGCGACTCGAGGTAGATCGTCAACGCCGGCCGCAGCAGCTTGAGCAGCGACAGGATGGCGTAGCTCAGCCTGGAAGGATGGCGCAAGGGGAGATGGTCGTCAGCTAGCGCGCCGGGGGAGGAGAGAGCCATCAGAGACGACGCAGGCCGGACGCACATGGTGAAGGTCGAGTCGGGCGCGTACGTCAACTTTCCGGTCGGCGCGAGCTCATCCCGCGCCACCTTGATGACCTCCATCGCGGCCCCGGCGACGCGGGCGAAAAAGTGGCCGAGCTCAATGTGCGCCTTCTCGAGCGCGTTCTGCAGCCCAAACGAGTTCATCATGAGCAGAGCGTCTGTGAGGCGGCGGAAGCGCATGCAGTCAGCGTTTGGGAGGAGGTCAAGACGCGAGAGGAGGAGAGGAGGAGGGGGGGGGGCGCAGGGACAGACACACGCACAGGAGCAGTAGAAGGATCCGACCGAGCGCGAGTGGCCGAGCTGCGGTTTGACGTCCTCGGGCGCGTCGCTGTACAGTTGGCTGCGAGGACGAAAGAGAGAGCGAGAGAGGGGTGGGGGGGGGGGCGGGAGTGAGGCGTCAGCCGTGGGACTCTCAGAGTGCGGAAGCGCAACGCATGCGAGGAGAGGAAAAGGGAGGGAGAAAGGGACTGACTCCCAGGCCTCGTGCCACTCGGTGTCCCAGATGCTGAGCTGGGCCTCGACCGAGCGCAAGAAGAGCGGGTAGTCGAGGTCGGTCTGCAAGCCCGAGGCGGTGCTCGTGCCGCTGTAGATAAAGTCGAGCGCGCGCGACATGATCTGCTGCAGGCCGACGTAGGCGACGAGCCCGCGGTCGGTGAACGTCGCGAAGGGCGACGAGGCCGCCCAGGCCGTCTTGTTGCGGATGATAAAGTCCTCGCGGATCGAGTAGGGCTTGCCCATCTGGGACGAGAGGGAGCGGTCGAGGACGAAGCACATGCTGCGAGGTTTTGCGCGCAGGGAGTGGGGAAGGTCGGGGGGGGGGGGGCCGGGGGGGGGGCAAAGTGGGAATCGAACAAACGGTGCAGGGTCAGCAGGGTGCGCCTGGGAGAGGGCACAACGGAGTAGGGGAGGGGGACGGGGGCGAGACGCACAGCCACGTCCGCTCGCGGTTGATGATCTCGCGGTCGCGGGCCTTGGCCTCCTCGGTCTCCCTGCCAGACAGCTGCGACTTGCGGTGGAGGTTGAGGTCGGTCGCGACGCGGATGCCCATCCCAAGCAGCAGCCACTGGCGGATGGATGGCACGCGCGCGGGGCAAAGGGGTGTTCAGCCCCGGGGTCGCTGAAAGGGGAGCAGGGGTGGGGGGGGGGGGGACAAAGAGTCGACGACGCACAGCTTGGTCGAGCTCGAACCGCTCGACCGGGAGGCCGTAGCACGTCAGGATCAGGTAGGCCTGGACAATCTCGACGCTCTTGAAGCCGTGGCTGGGCGTCTCGAACGCGAGCTTGCGGACGCAGGCGTTGAGCCGGCCGACGAGCTCGGGCCGCTTGGGGTAGAACTTTGAGGCGACCCAGCAGACTGCGCGACCGCAGGAAAGAGGGTGAGGGAGGGGAGGGGGGGGGGTCAGCGAATGGAGGAGACGAGACGAGGGGTCGGCCCCTCCCACGCACCTGTCGTCAGGAGGAACGGCGAGCGCGAGGCGACGAGGCCCGGGGTGTGGAACGCCCGGTCGAGCACCGGGACCTGGACGTTGATGCAGTCAAAGTAGATGGCGAAGAGGGCGAGGACCTCGTCCGACGAGAGAAAGTCGAGGATCTCGGGCCGGATCGAGCGCTCGATGATGATGCGCCGCAAGGGGAGCATCTGGTCCGGCGCGCGGGCAGGAGGCAGGGGGGAGGGGTGTCAGTCGCGAGGGAAATGAGACAGGAGGGACGAGGAGGAGGGGGGGGGGCAAAAGGAGGAAGGGGCGGAGGAGGAGCCAAAGACGGACCGTCATCGGCCCCGGCTTAAAGTAGACGGTCGACGCCAGCCCGAGCGGGACGTCGTCGTCGTCGTCGTCCGGCGCTGACTCGCCCTCGTTGCCTTGGACGACAGCGTCCTTGCCGTTGGCCGCCTGCGCCTTGCCTTGGCCCTTTTTTGCCCCTGCCGACCCGACCGCCGCTGCCGTCGGCTCTCCTCCCTTCGACCCCGACCGACCCTCACCGGGCGGCGGCGGGGGCGGTGCGCGAGTCGGGCTCGGCGGGCGGGACCGGACGTCGCTCGAGCCGCCGTGCCCGACCGGCTGCTGGCCGCTGCTTCTGCCGCCGCCGCCGCCGCCGTGGCGCCCGAGCATCCGGTTGACCTTGGCGATCGCCGCGTCGGTCGCTGCCTCGTCTTGGGCTGCCCGGCGGGCTTGTTGCGCGTCCTCCTCTTCCTCCTCCTCGAGGACGTTGCCTGGCCCTAGCTCCCCAACTGCGGCCGCTGCACCACCACCGCCACCGCTGCTGTGGCTGTGGCTGTTGGTGGCGTGGACGACCGGCGTCCCGGGCTCCGTGTTGAGCAAGTGACGGACGAGGAGCCCAGCGGCGGCCGCCTGATGACCGCGCGCCTCGACCCTTCGGTGGTTGTGCAGGCTGGCTTCGGCGAGCAGGCCGAGCGGGTTGAGCGCGTTGTCCGGGAGCGAGTGGAGTCGGGGCGAGTGGGCCCGTTCGGCGCTTGTCGGTGGGGGGACGACGATCGAGGGAGGCGCAGCAGCAGCAGCAGGGGGAGGAGGAGCGCCGGGTGGGTGAGCGAGACCGACGCTGGCGGTTGGGGTTGAGGTGGAGGAGCCGCCGGACGAGAGAGGGTGGTGGTGATGGTGGTGAGGGGGGACGGGGTAAGGTCCGCTGGCAGCCGGATACCGACCCCCGCCGCCGTTGGCCGCCGCCGCCGCCGCTGCCATCCCGGGCGAGCCCAGGAGCGCCTGATGAGGGAGGTGAGGGTGATGTGGCTGAGGGTAGTGGTGGTGGACGTAATGGCCTCCGCTGAGCTCGCCCGTAAACGCCGAGGGGTGCCCCCCACCCCCGCCGCCTCCTCCTCCTCCTCCTCCTGCGCTCCCACCGTCGACCGACCGGATCCCCGGCAGCCCCCCGCCGCCGCCCGGGTGGCTCGGCGAAGGACTGCGCGTCACCATGCCCGAGGCAAACGCCGCGATCGAGGGGTTGTGGATCGAGCGCAGGACCGTGTCGAGCGTCTGCTCCATCTTCTTGAGCGACTGGGCCATCGCCTCGTGCTTCCTGTCGTCGGGGGGGGGGGGTCGACAGGTGAGTAAGAAAGCGGGAAGGGGGGGGGGGGAAGAGTTCAGCCTCGCACGCCCAGAGGGGGAGCGACACGGGGTAGGTTGGATGTCGGAGGGGGCGGGAAGGGTTGGAGGGCAAACGCACTTGGTCGACTTCTTGCCCCGGTTCGACTCCTCAAAGATGCACTCCTGGTTGGTCGACTTGCAGCGCTGTCTCGGCGAATGCCCGGAGTCGTCGGAAGGGCGGTGAAGATGGGGGAAGGGGGGGGGGGTTGAGAGGAGAGTCATGAGGACGCAGGCACACGGACAGAGTGGGAAGGGGGTCGTTTCAGCGCTGAGAGAAAGAGGGATGGGGGCGGGCGGGGGGGCGGGGGCGAGGGCGAGGGCGAGGGCAGCGCGCACCTTGCACGGCGGGCCGTCCTCCGAGAAGCATCGCATTTTGAGCTTGCGGCAGACGGTGCAGGCTCTGGAACGAGCGAGGGGTGGATGTGGGCGGAAAGGGGGGGTGGGGGTGGGGAGGGAGGGAGGGTGTGCGAGGGGAGCGGGAGTTAGCGTTAGGAGGAGAACTGAAAGGGAGGCGGGGCGGAGGGGCGGCGCCTCGTCGTCTGACGAGCGGGAGACGAGGCGACGCCTCGCAAGGAGCGACGAGCGACGAGAGGGAGTGGGTGGGGTGAGAGGGGGGGGGGGGTGCGCGGGGGAAATGGGAGGTGGGCTGAACGCACCGGCTCCCCCGCGTCGCCTTTGGCTTCTTGCCATCGGGCCCGACCTCACCCGCCGCCGCCGGCCTCTTGTTGTTGTTGTTGGTGGTGGTGGTGGTGGTGGTGCTGGTCGTCGTCGGCGCTTTGTGAGCCCCCGCCGACGCTGCACCCGCCGCCGGACCCGCCGACGCCGACGCCGGTGCACCAGGTGCCGCGGCTGCTGCTGCTGACGCCGAGCCGGCCGTCGGTCCTCCTCCTCCTCCTCCTTCCCGGGCGGGGGGCGCAGCGGGACGACCGACCCCGAGCTTCCCATGCCCCCTGACGCCCACCGACACCGACGGCTTGGTCGCTCCTCCGCCCCTGTCCTCGTCCTGCTCGTCCCCCTCCTCCTCCTCCTCGTCGTCGTCGTCCTCCTCCTCCTCCTCCTCGTCGTCGTCGTCGTCGTCGGCATCGTCCTCGTCATCATCGCTCGACCCTCGGTCCCCCCCGCCGCCCGAGACGGACCGCCTCGCCCGCTTGTGCTTCCTGCTCCCTCCCGCCGTCGGCTGGAGCGGCTGGGAGGAAAAGCCGCCGCCGCCGCCGACGGGGGTGGGAGGGCGCGAGCGCTTGAGGCCTAGGAGGGCGTTGGCCGACGACAGCTGATGCTGTTGCTGCTGGTGCTGATGGACAAGGTACCCACCCTCGCCGGCGCCGCTGTACATGGGCGAAGGGGTGTAGTAGCCCGGATGCTGCGGGTGGTGGTGACCGCCGTTGAACCCTCGGTTGACGTCGGTTGGCGACGAGGTGGAGGCGGTTGCGGTTGGCGGAGGGTGGGCAGCGCGCGAGTAGGCGGCCATGGCGTGGTGGGGCAGAGGGTGGGCTGGCGGGTGGGCAGAGAGAGCACAGCCCGGCACGGCCGAAAAGACGCTGCCGGGCCCGTTGGTCGATCTGTCCCGCCCCAGCTTGGGCTCTTTTTGGCTGGGGCTTGTTGAGCCCTGTCCGGTTCGATCGCCCGTTGAGGGACCGGATCGGCCGTCCCGCTAGAGGTGCCGAGCGATGACGCTCATCGATGTCCCCTGTCCCTCTTGACCATCGCTCGCTCTCCACCCACCACACCCACAACAGACGTACGCAGACACGCATACACCCCATCATCCTGCCACAAGACAGACTGACACGCTGCTCCCACCCCGACTCGCATCCACCACCCGACGACCCACTGGATTCCCTACCCCCCAGCACTTCCAACCACCAGCACCCACCCACACGTTCAATGCAGGCCGTCAAGGAAGGCATCGAGGCTGGTTCGTAGCGACTTTTGCCACCTCTTGCCTTCTCCACCTCCTCCTCCTCCACCTCCACCACCTCCGTGGTCGCCTCCCCCTTCGATCTCCCTCGCAGACGTGTGCGTAACTGACTGACCCCTTGCACCCCTCTCTCCTCCGCCTCGATCGGACGAACCCCTCCCTCCCTCCCTTCCTCTCACTTTTCCCTTCGATCTCAAACGTCCAAACTAGCCACGACCAAGGTCGACAGCCTCTCCAACCCTAAGCACGCCCAGCTCGCGCACGACACGCGGGCCTACCCCGCCGGCTGCCCCATGTCGACCTACTTTGGCATGAAGGTCTCGGTGCGTCTTGACCTTCTTCCTTTTCTTTTTTTTTTTTCTTGCTTCTTGCTCTGGCTTCAGCCTCTCGCGAGAGATCTTGCCTGGTTCTCGTCGACGGGGCGTTGGCTGACCAAGTGAATTTTCGTGCCCGACAGGACACCGACAATTCGATCAAGGCGGGCGTCGGAGGGCCGACGCTGCTCGAGGACGTGCACAACCGCGAGAAGAGTGCGTGCGCGCGACCTCGCCCTCAACTCCGGGCGCCGCTCTCCAACTCTGCTGACCCCCTTTCCCCTCCCCTCCCGCCCAGTCTCGTCGTTCGACCACGAGCGCATCCCCGAGCGCGTCGTCCACGCCCGCGGGGCCGCCGCCCACGGGCACTTCAAGCTGCACACGGCGATCCCCGAGCTGACCTCGGCCGGCGTCCTGACCGACACGAGCCGGACGACGCCGGTGTTCCTGCGCTTCTCGACCGTCGCGGGGTCGCGGGGGTCGGCCGATTCGGTTCGTGACGTGCGCGGGTTCGCCGTCAGGATGTACACGGACGAGGGCAACTGGGACATTGTCGGCAACAAGTGAGGCCCCCTCTTGCCTCGTGCCTTGCTTTGCCTGATCTCTTCGGCCCCCCGTGAGCAATGCGACTGACCGACGACTTCTTTCTCCCCCCCCCCCCGCCCCCACCAGCATCCCCGTCTTCTTCGTCCAGGACGCCATCAAGTTCCTCGACCTGATCCACGCCGTCAAGCCCGAGCCCGACACCGAGATGCCCCAGGCCCAGACGGCCCACGACAATGCGTGGGACTTCTTTGGCCGGGCGCCCGAGACGATGCACACGCTGTGCGTTCCACCCTTGCCTTCCGTCCTTTCCTTCCCATCGGTCGACACCCTCATGCCGCCCTCCCTCGTGCCTCAGTCGACCTCGACCTCGACCGCCCCCGCCCCGCGCGCGCTCTGTCGTCCAACTAAGCGTCCGTCGGCTGACACTGTCTCCTCTCCCTCCCCTTCGCCCGTCTCTCTCCCGCCAACAGCCTCTGGGCCATGTCGGACCGCGGCATCCCCCGCTCGTACCGCATGATGAACGGCTTTGGCGTCAACACGTTCTGCCTCGTCAACGCGGACCGCCAGCGGTCGTTTGTCAAGTTCCACTGGATCCCAAGTGCGTCCTCCTTGCCTGCCCTCTTGCTCGCTTTCCCTTTGCTTTGTCTCGCTTCGGCTTGATCGAGGGCTGACTCGTCTCTTCCCCCCTCCTTTGCTTGACTCGAATTTTTTGACCCCATGGGCAGAGCTCGGCGTCCACGGCCTGGTCTGGGACGAGGCCCTCAAGCTCGGCGGCCAGGACCCCGACTTCCACCGGCGCGACCTGACCGAGGCGATCGCGGCGGGGGCCTACCCCGAGTGGGAGCTCGCCGTCCAGGTCATTGCCGAGGCCGACGAGCACAAGTTTGACTTTGACGTACGGATGGATCCCTTGGGTTCCTCGCGCTTCCCGCACGTGGACGCGCGCTGACACGCCCCTGCTCCTCCCTCCCCCCTCCCCTGTTCTCCCCGCTCGCTCGCGCGCACGCAGATCCTCGACGCGACCAAGATCTGGCCCGAGGAGCTCGTCCCCATCAAGAAGATCGGCACGATGCAGCTCAATCGGTCCGTCGCGCCTCCTTCCCCCCTTTCCACGGCCCGCGCGCAGGCCCAACTAACTCTCCTTCCCCCACAATCTCCTCGTCATCCGCCCCCCCCCCCCCTCTCTCAGCACCGTCGACGACTACTTCGCCGAGACGGAGCAGGTGGCCTTCTGCACGCAGCACATTGTCCCCGGCATCGACTTTTCCAACGACCCGCTGCTCCAGGGCCGCAACTTTTCCTACTTTGACACGCAGATCTCGCGCATTGGGGTCAACTTCAAGGACCTGCCGATCAACCGGCCGGTCTGCCCCGTCTTCAACAACCTCCGCGACGGGCAGATGGCCCGGACGATCCACAAGGGCAAGGTCAACTACTCGCCCAACCGGTTCGAGACGCCAAAGGTCTCGACCGCGGCCGAGGGCGCCTTTGTGCCCTACCCCGTGCGTCTCTGAACGCGCCGTTTCGACGCGAGACCTTCTCTTTTGCCTGAAGGCTCACCTTTGCGCCTCTACCTCTGCTCTCTCTCCCCCTTCCCTCCCCCTCCCTGCTTACCTTCCCGCCGCACCCCGGCACCCCGCCAGGCCCCCATCAACGGCGTCAAGACGCGCGAGCGCACAGCCAAGGCAGCCGACCACCTGACGCAGGCTGCGCTCTTCTACAACTCGCTCGACCCGGTCGAGCAGGCTCACATCGTCGCTGCGATCCAGTTTGAGCTCGGCAAGTGCGAGGACGAGGGGGTGCAGACGCTCATGGTCTCCAACCTCAACAAGGTGCGTTCGCTTGTCCCCCCCCCCCCTCCGCCTCCCCTGTTCCGGCCCCGACAGACCGGCCGGCTGCTGACGGCTGTCTCCTCCCCCCCTCCCCCCTGACTCCCCCCGTACGCAGGTCAACCACGAGCTCGCCGCCCAGGTCGCCTTCTCGCTCTCGCTCGACGTGCCCGCCGCGGTTGAGACGCCCGGCCAGTCGACGGCCTACGTCTCGATGATCCACGGCAAGCACCAGGTGTTCACCGCCGAGAGCCGCAAGGTGGCCATCTACGTGCTCGAGGGCTTTGACGTCGAGGCTGTCGAGGCTGTCAAGTGCGTCTTCCCTTGTTCTTCTGCCTTCCCTTGTACGCGCTCGCTGACCTCCCCCCCCCCCCCCCCCCCTCCCCCCCCACCACCCCCCCCCCCCCCCCCCCCCCCCCCCCCCCACCCCCCCCCCCCCGCCCCCCCCGCCCCCCCCCCCCCCCCCGATGTTTCCGGACACTCTGCCATCCAACCGACCGCGCACTCGCACCGCACGCACACTCGTCGCCCCCCGCCCGGCCTCCCTATTTGCTTCCGACCAAAGCTTCCAGCCTTGCTTGCCCCCGCCTCGCATCGCGCCCGTCTCCCGCTCAGCCGACCGACCGACACCGGCCCAAAACGAGCCAGCGCGGCAAGGGTGAAACGGAACGAACAGGCACGTGGGGATTTGGGATAGACAGGCGCGCGCAAGCCCCGCTCGCTGACAAGACGGAAAGGGAGGTTGGGGGGAAGAGGGAGGAGGGAGGGACAGATGTGTGTGCGGGGGAAAAGGTTGTTTGAGAGGAGAGGCGGGGGGGGGGGAGGCAGTGTGGTGGGTTAGGTGGAGGATGGAAACGGCGGTTGCTGTGCAGAGGGAGGTACGATGTGAGAAAGGAAAGGGGTTGGGGGAGGAGGGACAGACGGACGACTGGGACGTGCAGTGAGGTAAAGGGCAGACAGAGGGAAGGGGGGGGAGGGGAGCGCGTGCGCGCGCGCGAGATCTTGATCAGTCGGTCTGGATGCGCAGCTCGCGCAGCGGCGTCGGCTGGAAGTGGTTCAGGTCGATCCCGCGCGCGCGGAGCTCGGGCTCGGCAAACTCGGGCACGAGCTGGGGGATCAGGTCGGGCCGGGCCGAGAGCTCGACGTGGGTGAAGCTGTTTTTTTTTTTTTTGGGGGGGGGAGGGGTAGGGAGAGCGGCGGCGGAGTTGGTGGGCTCATGGGTCAGCCAGTCGCCCCGAGTGGCCAGGGCGCAGCACGCGACAACAGATGGGAAGGCAAGGCCAGGGACGGAGGGAAGCGGAGGACTCACTCAAACAGCGGCGGGAACGGTGCGCCGCTGGGCAGCCGGCCGCCCTCGGCCCGAAGCTCGTCCATGAACGGGTGGCAGAGGGCCTCGATCGCCGTCAGCCGGCTCGCCGGCCGGTAGATGAGCAGCTTGCTCGTAAAGTCGACCGCGTCGGCCGGCGTCCGCGGCCGGAACACCTTGGAGAACGGGATCGCCTTGATCGCGGGGAACTGCATCGGGTTCAAGCCAGAGAGACGGGCGGTAGGGAGGGAGGCAAGAGGTCAGTTTCCCCGTGCCTGACGCAACTCTGCGAGAGGCGGCGGAGGTGCGCGCCAGGAAAGACGCGCCTTGTAGTCGACGTATTTCGGGTTCATCGTCTTGACCTCGTCCTTGGTCGGCGTCCCAAGCACCTTGATGATCTCGACGAGCTGGTCGACGCCGCTCTCGCCGAGGAACGGCGGCTGGCCGAGCATGAGCTCGGCGACGGTGCACCCCGCCGCCCAGATGTCGATCGCAACCGTGTAGTCGGTCGCGCCAAAGATGGCCTCGGGCGCGCGGTAGTAGCGCGAGGCAATGTACGAGACGTTGGGCTGGCCCGGGGTGATCACCTTGGCCGAGCCAAAGTCGATCAGCTTGAGCATGCCCGTCGAGGGGTCGACAATGATGTTCTGCGGCTTGATGTCGCGGTCTGGGGTCGGGAAGGGAGGGGGAAAGGCGCGTCAGTCGCAGGGGGGACAGGGCAAAGAGCAGACGCGGCTCGGCCAAGGTCCGAGCCGAGGCGCCACAGCGACTCACGGCAGATGCCGAGCGTGTGGATGTAGGCGAGCGCGCGCATCAGCTGGTACATGTAGCACTGCATCCCGATCGGCGAGGGAAGGAGAGGAGGCGCAGCAACGTCAGCGTGCAAACCCTGAACGCCCGGCGAACGTCGCGACCCAGTCTAGAGAACGGTGGAAGGGAGATAAAAGGGGCGAGAACGAGGCGGCGGGGCAGACCTTGACGTAGACCATCGGCATGCTCTGCTTTTGCTTTGCGTAGAAGCGCGTCGCGGCGTACAGCGTCTCGGGCATGCACTCGAGCACGAGGTTGAGGTAGACCTCGTCCTGTCGGAGGCCAGGGCGAGCGAGCGAGCGAGCGAGCAAGCACGAGCGGCGGAACACGGCGCGAGGGTCAGCGGATCACGGCCGGCCGTCAACAGGCGTCGAGGATGGCAGGCGAAAAGACGGCACCTTGTCCCCCTTCGAGTAGAAGTAGGCCCGCAGGTCAACGACGTTTGGGTGCTGGACCGCGCGCATGATTTGCAGCTCGCGGTTCTGGCGTTTTCGAGAGATGAGGAGGGGGAAGGGGAGGAGGGGCCGGGGGGAGGGGATTGCCGTGGGAGCGAGCGGCCGAAGGCATGGCGAGGAATGACGAGTGGGGGCACGGAGGTGCAAGGAGGACGGACGGGTCAAGTTGGGGGGGGGGGTGAGGAGGATCCCGATGTCGGATGGACAGGTGGCGAGAGGCGGCCGGTTAAAGGGGGGGGGGGTAAATTCCGGGAGTTGGAGAGCAAGGGACGGAAGGGGGGGGGGTCGAAGCGCAGTCAAGAGGCTCAGCGTCAGCCGAGCTCGCTCGCAAGCCTGGGGTTTGCCCCCCTCCTCCTCGTTCTCTCGCTTCTCGGACCGGCGCCGAGGCAGCAGGAAGCACCGCACCTTGTAGTTGGGGTCCTGCAGCACCTTCTTGATCGCTATGCGCTCCTCCTCCTCGGGCTCGCCAGCATGTGGCGCGGCGGTCGGCGCGCCTGCAACCCGTCACCCCGTGGATCGATCGCGTTGCGCGTCAGCCTCGAACGGCGCGACCCAAGGCGCGCCCGACCGGAGGGCAAGAGCAGGATCTCTCGGTCAGGAGGGAGAGGAAAACTCGGCACGCACGGATCTTGACGACGCGGGCGCTGACGACGACGCCAAACGCCCCGTTGCCGACGACGCGGCAGTTGGTGTAGGCAATCTCGCGCGACTCGCCCGTCTTGCCGTCCTGGCCGGTGACGGTGATCACCTCGTTGGGGTCGCCGACGGCTGTCATGGGCGGCCAGAGCGAGAGCGCACGCAGAAAGCCACGATGAGAAGGGTCAGCCATGCGTGCGAGGCAGGGGACGGATCGCGATGGATGGGCAAGGAAGGGGGAGGGGGGAGAGGCAAGGGAAAGGGTCGGAATGGTGAGACATCGGACCGCCTGGCGAGGCAGCGGGAGCGCGCTCGCCTAGCTCTGGCTTCCCATCCCTCTTGGCAGCTCGTGACGGCGCTAGCCTCCTCGATCGGGGGAGGTGCGCGGCGTAGATTGAGGAGGGAAAGGGCTGGGAGGGCGCAGGACGAGGGTGGAGAGATGGTCCGGGACCACTTGCTCGGGTCCAGGGGGGGCGAAAGCCAGAGCGCGGCGGCGGCGGCGCCAGGGAGAGGAGGACCGAGATGACCGCCTGGGCTCGCCGTCGGCTCCCTCCTTCTCCTCCTCGACCTCCTTCGCGAGAGTCCAGCCAAGGGGAGGAGCGGAACGCACTGCGGATCCGTTGACCGCTGAGGGGTCCATGCTGGTGGTGGTTGCTCGCCATGCTGTGAGGGTCTCGCAGGGCGTCGTCGGGGCAGGAAGGAGAGCGGGGGAGCTGGTCGAGGCGCGGCGGGCGGAGGGCGAGATGGCACCGGGCGTCGGAGGTTGATGAGCGCTGGTGTGGGGTGGGGCGACGGCGTTGGTTTGCTGCGAGTGCAGGCGAAACAAGAGGCAGAGAGGTAAGGTGTCCTGGTCGAGGAGGAGAGGAGAGAGAGAGCAAGGAAGAGGGGTGTATGCAGAGGTGTAGGTGAGAGTGTTGTGGATGGGTCGGTGTGGCAAGGAAGGACAAGCAGCAGAGGGGCCGAGTTGGGCTCTGTGTGGGCCCCTGCAGCTGACCCCAACTTGGTCTCCCCAACTGCATCAGCAGGTTGACCCTCCCATCTTGCATCGGTTGGCGCGCGCAGCAGCCATGGGTCTGGGCCCTCGTCGGCCGGCAGCCCAGCAAAAGCCTCTCTCTCTGCAGCTGCGGCCCCCTCCCTCTCTCTCCTCCTGACTGCAGACACACACACACACACGCACCCTCTGCCTACTCCCAGCAGTGACTCGCCACACGCCCACCCGCACACGGCCTTGCTTGGCCTGACCCCTGGCCCCGCCTCCTCGCCCCCATATGCCGCCGTCGGCCCCGACCCGACCGACGACCACCCGACCGGAAGGCGCCCTCCGCAAGCCCTCGGCAAGCCCTCCCGGGGGCGGCCTCGCACACCCTAGCCCGCGGTCGCCGACGACGTCGTCCTCGGTCGGCTCGGCTCCCGTTGAGGCAGCAGCAGCAGCAGCGACGTCGGCGGCCTCTCGTGCGCCTTTGGGCCGAAGCTCACCGTCGCCGTCGGACGGCGACCGTCTCCTCCCAACAACGCACCGCCCACCACCGACCTTCTCAACCTCTGCGACTTCCGCTCGCCGGTCGAACGTCCCCTCCCTCTCGTTCAAGCCAAAGAAGGCGCGCCCGTCGGCGTCGGCCTCGGCCTCGTCCTCGCCCGGCCAGGCGCAGGACGGGCTGCCGTCCGTCACGGCCGCTTCACCTGGCAGCACCGCCAACGCACATCCACAGCGGCCTGGGCGGCCGTCCAAGGAAGGCTTCGTCCCGCCCAAGCAGCAGCCTTCCCGCCGGCGGCTCTCGACCAGGGGTGCGTTGCCTCGCGTTTCGTCGTGACGTTCTTTCTTCTCTCCCGCTCCTCCCTTCCCTCGCCTCCTCCCTGCCCGATGGATAGCCCGGGCAGAGCTGACCCGCGTCTTGGCGACGACGACGATGATCAACCCCAGCCAAGTCCTTCTTCCTCACGGCCGACGACACGGACGCGCCGATCCCGCCCAGGCTGGCAAACTCATTTGTCCTGCGCTCGCCAGAGTCGTGCGTCCCCCCGTTCCCCCTTCCTTCCCGCGCGGTTCCCCTCCTCTCTCTCTCTCTCTCTCTCTCTCTCTCCTCGGTCACTGCGGTCATTCGTCTTCCTTGCGCTCCTGCGCTGACGTGACGACCTCCCCCCGACCGACCTCCGCTCTCCCCCCTCCCCCCCCCCATCCCAAGCCCCTTTTATGCACGGACGTTCGGCTCCATCTCCAACCCCCGCGGGCTGTTCAAGCGGGCCGGCACCCACCCGGCCGCCCACAAGGCCTCGCCCGAGACGGCCGCGCCGACGAGGTCGCACTCTGCGAGGGACGCGGTGGGGCTCGGGATGGCCGTGCGGGCGGTCGATCAGCAGGCTGGGGGAGGAGGAGGAGGAGGAGGAGGAGGAGGAGGAGGAGGAGGAGGAGGAGGAGGAGGAGGAGGAGGAGGAGGAGGAGGCAAGGTTGATGCAGGACTCGTCGGTGCAGGTGCAGACGGCCTTAGCGGCGGCGGTGGCGGCCAGGCGCCATCCCCTCTGGCGTTGCCTTGCTCGCTGGCCGACGACGGCTCCTTCTTCCCTCGACCCGATGACGACGACGACCCGCCGCCCTCGGCCTCGTCGCCGTCCTCCGGCTCGGGCTTCGAGAAGTCCGACTCGTCTCTCCCCCCGAGCCCAACCACGCCGTCCTCCCCGACCTCGCTCGCCTCGGTCGATGACGACCCGTCCCCCTCCTCCTCCACCACCCCTCCTCCCGACCCGACAACCGCGTCCGACGCGACGGGCTCGTCGTCCGGCGAGGGCGAGGGCGGGGGTGGGATCGGAGTCGAAGGCTTCTTCGAGGATCGCTCGAGCTCGGACCAGTCGAGCGGGGACGACAAGACCAAGCGTCGGCGGATGGCGTGGGCCGACCTGATGCTCGGCTTTCGGTCCGTCGCCGTCGACGACGACGCCCACCGCCCCGCTGGAGCGGGGCCGACGTTGTCGTCGTCGGCCGTCGCGGTGGCGGCTGGCAGGGACCGGCGAGCGCCAGGCAGCAAGGGCGGGAGGTCGTGAGAGGAGACGCCCTCCCTGCCCCCATCCCCCACCCGTCGCCCCTTTTGCTGCTCGCCAACACGCTGCTTCGGACCAGCCCTTTTCAAGCCGTCGGTCGACCGCCGGCCCGTTCCCCCAGTCGGGGAGGCTCGCCCCCCCGTCCTTGCACCCACCCCCCTCTGCGGTCGCCCGCGCTCTCGGCCCCCAACTCCATCATACCAAGGATCCACCATCGAGCGGCCAGCGCTCAACTGCACGATGGGGAGAGCCGTCGGGTTGCCTTGCCCCCCCCCCCGGCGCGAGACGCACGACGGCGTCGGTCCAAC